>OX419589.1:6977156-7238601 GCA_948473455.1 Teleiodes luculella
TACTGTGGATATATGCACAATTGCACATACGTACTATAACATTAAATTAAAAATTTAAATAACCCCCGCCACAAAATCGTTACTTGTTCCTTTCAACAACTAGAAATGAGCTGATAATCTTCAAATGGCTGAAGATATTTTCTTGGTTCATAGCTAAGAACACTCTCGATTGTGACACCTTGCAAACAAAAAAAGCTAGATCAAAATCGGAGCATCCGAATAGTATAAATAGTATAAATAGTCATAGTCAAAGTTATATTACCCCTCTTTTTCGTCGGAGGATAAAAATAGTTTTATCCCCCAACGAAAAAGAGGGCTAACAGATTCTTCCACAGCATTTCATTTCACACTACTTTAAATTGTAAAATTATTTTTTGTTGTTTAGACTTGTACAATCATTTGAGAAGAGTGCCGGCCTTGGTTAGAGCAAAGCTTCTTAATTATTGAAAAAAAAAACTTGTAAATAATAAATCAATTTAACTTTGCGTTACTTACTCGTATCTGATAGACACATGCTAGCCAGGGGCTCTTAATTCTTAACCAATATTTCGCACCTCCCATTTCACATTGTCTTTTCTTTTTATACAAAACAGCTAAACAATAATCAACTCTGTTACCTCTCTATACATTGGATCTGTATTTATTTGTTCACGTTGTTTTCCAGACGTACTTCAACCAGAATGCTCTGACGCTGATCCGGTCGCTGATCACAGGCGGCGCCACGCCCGAGCTGGAGCTCATACTGGCCGAGGGCGCGGGGCTGCGCGGCGGGTACTCCACACCGGAGAGCTTGGCCAACAGGTGACAACACACACACAACACACACACACACACACAGCTGATACTGGCCGAGGGCGCGGGGCTGCGCGGCGGATACTCCACGCCGGAGAGCTTGGCCAACAGGTAACGACACACACAACACACACACACACACACACACACACACACACACACACACACACATACACACACACACACACAGCTGATACTGGCCGAGGGCGCGGGGCTGCGCGGCGGATACTCCACGCCGCGGAGAGCTTGGCCAACAGGTGACAACACACACACAACACACAACAACAACAATACTTTCAATACACTACTGTTAAACTGTCACTGTATATTGTATATACCACCAAATGTAACTTGTATTGTAAAGCTTTTGCTTTAACTTCAATGGCCTTGCACACCCTACAAGTAACAATGCCCGTATCCGCCGGCGGGGGCGCGGACAATATCAAAATTAATAATCAGAGACGCAGCCTCAGGCATCTCCTTCACGATGTTTTTCCGTATCAACGCGCTAGGCTGTGGTTCGAGGCTCCCTCTCCCCGGCCCTTGACACGTTGGTACATGACTAGTCTGGGGTATAGAGCCATCCGCTCCCCCGCAAGGCCGGTGAAGATTGATTCGTCGTACATTTGCGGCACAAACATAGGTCAATTTTTAAAAAAAGGCCTAGCACAACCTTTCTTACTACATTTCTTACTACGGAAATACCTGCGACAGCATATTGTGATATTTCCCAACTAATCTATAAATTCATACTTCTAAGACTGTTAGAAACACATCGTGAGGTAACCTTACATACACAGAAATTAAAAGGTGTGCTAAGTCACCCAATTAATCGAATACGTTCTTAATGTTCACACAATAAACATAAGTATAATACGCTGAAGCTTCTCTTTAAAAAATTATATAAACATAATCTCCGTATAAATGATATCGAGAAACAAATGTTTTTGAACCTAATCCCCGTACACACAGGGACCGATGTCGCGTGGGCCAGATCTCCCTATACGACGGCCCACTAGCCCAGTTCGGCGAGGCGGGCAAGTACGGTGACCTGTTCGTGGCGGCGCTGCGGGCGTACGGCATGCTGTGCATCGGCCTGTACCGGTTCCGCGACACCAGCTCGTCCTGCGACGCGAGCAGCAAGCGATACGTCATCACCAACCCGCCCGACGACTTCTGCTTGCTGCCTACCGACCAGGTACACCACACCCATGCTCTAACAAAACAAGGTCTAACCAGGCCTCCGTCACTCCATGGACTTGCGCGCTATAACTACCTACCGCCCGGCCGAGCGGTCTTGGGCCGACCCAGGACCAATTCCCCATTCCCTAAACGTGTGACGTAGAGTGGCGCAATACAAGAGAGAGAGATGCAGCAACTACTTCTTTTCGCCTAGCGCCGTGCGATCTGAATTGCACCTTATTATAACGGAGCTAGGGTTGCAATTTATATGAATTATGTCGCCTAGTGCAGCTTCTGCAGGGACTACTATTTGGTATTCTGTGGTCTAACCATCACGTGACTGACACAAAACGTCATCTTGCGCTGTTCATCCTTGTCTATTAACACGCATTCGACAAGGATGAACAGCGCAAAATGGCGTAGGCTTGTGTCAGTCACGTGGTCGGTTAGACCTTGTTTTCTTAGACCATGATCACACCTCATGTTCTAATGCCGGCTCCACGCGTGTGCCGTGTTTGTCAAAGCGAGACGCAGTTATGCGTTGGAATGAGATACAAATCACCGCATTCTCTAACGCATTACTACGTTATTAGAGAGAGCTCTATTTGGCAAACACGGCACGCGTGTGGAGCCAGCATAACCCCCTTATTGAACAAGCGTGCGCTAGCGAAGCGTCTTCGTTTCAGCTTGGCCAAAATTGCTTTCGTTTGTCATTCTGTTAACAAACATGCCTATTTACAATTATCGCGTAAAGACCCGTAAATATACAAAATAATGTGTACTAAGCACGAAAGCCTCAAATAAACATTAACAATTTCCCCTATAAAATGAGTTCCATTGAAATTCCGCAATATGGCGAGGTTTTTGATTTCTCTAATCGGGCTTTACATATTGTATGTACGTATGTACAGGTGTTCGTGCTGATGCAGTTCGACCCGGGCGTGGAGTACCGCGCGTCGCGGCGCGGGGCGGCGGCCGGCGCGCCTCCCAAGGACGACGCCTCCTGACTATTGCTGTGCAGCGCCCTCACCGACGGGCCCTACTCCTACATCTAAGGGCCCGTAGGGACAACCCCCTCCCCACCCCCTCAAACCCTCCCAATCACATCATATCATTCATTACCTCCCAACTCCCTTCATATACTCCAATTTTTTAAATGGGCTTCAAACTTATTGGTACTTTTGACTTAACATTTTATCACAATGACCAATCCGCTATCTGGTCATGGATGCAGTCAAGTCAAGTGGCCCATGATGATTCATTGTCGGAGACGGTATTTTAACATAGCCAGGATCTTAGTGGGGTACAATCTTATCTTTTACCTGAGACACTACAATACGATAGAAAAATTATGTTTAAAAAGCTAGTCTTATAGACTGTAATCTCAATCAGTTTTTAATTTTATTAAACTTTTTTTTTTAAGTTTTCGAGGCCCTTCGAGGTGAAATTTGAGTATAAAAGTTGTACTTTATTTTGACTCAAGCCGTGTTAAATACATTTCCGTCTCCGTAATCCACATTCCTCTGCTCCAAAACACCGTCCGCTTTTCCAAATTTTTCTATTATTTTTTCAAGTGGCAATCTCCTTTGGTTTTCCCAACGACACAGCACTGCACCGCAATCTTACACTTTTACTTGCACAGCTAGGACTCTTTCATGTTTTCAGGATGGTTAAAGAATTAAAGTTTTAAACGGTTTGAATTAAATGTGAATGTGGAAAAATGTGTACTTGATCATACACACGTAAACAAAAATACTCATGAAAATCTCTTTAGAAACATGAAGCGAGTACATTTTTTTCGTCACATCTATGGTGTGGGTTTATGTAATTAAAAATGTGAAACCATAACAAAAAAAATAGGTTTCATAATTACTTCGATGTCTCTTTAGAGGCAAAATAATTAGGTTGCGTGAGAATGATCTCTTAAGGCGTCTAGACTGATGTTATAAACATAGTTCATGCACATTAAATGTGTTAATTTGATTTTCTTCTCTTAACAAAAGATGAACTTATGATCAACTATTTCCCACTGTATTGATTTATTTATAAATGCCTTCTTAATTCAAAAGGAAAATAATGCTCAATAATAAGAACCTTTTAAACTTTTAATTGCATGACTTGAAACAGAGTTGATGCCACTATCTATGTATTGCATACAAAGTAGTGGATGTTAGACCACTTTTAGATTTATTTCTCGTTGACTCTCTGTAGTTTTATTTTTTCTAATACTATCTCTTCAAATCTTTCATCTTCGCTACTTACTTTTGATTCTTAAATATTTTAAGCATTTAAATACTCATCGACTGATCGAAATATTATTAAGCACATCATACATCAACTAAAATAAGTTGGGATACTCGACATAATTTCGTTGCATTATTTAAGCTTAAGTTTATTATTTTATTTCTGATTATCATAAATTATGTTTTATTCGTTATTAGTTTTAAGGTTGTGTTACCAACGTTTGTTTTCACGATTATAAATGCACGTATGGTAGAAAACATACAATTCCATTGCTCACTTTATTATAATGTTTTTTTTTATTAATTTTAGTTTGTAGGTAGTTTACACTGGTGGGGATCACACAGAATTATGTTCATATTATTTGTGTAGATGCAGTGAATACATAAAATATGCATTAATATGGTCTGCACAAACAATATCAACTAAATTATTTAAAAAACTCTTAGTTATATTTCACCTTAGTGCCACATTTTGTTTATTTTTTAAATAAAAAAATAATTTTATTTTCTGTTTGTTTTGTTTTTTCTCTTTATCCTCGATTTGGGCGGGGGTTCGTCAAGTGACTTATAAAGGCGCTGCACGAAAACAAATGACTTTAACAAATTGAACCGAACGAGTGTTGATGTTGAACCGAGCGAGCGAACGCAGACACGCGAGTGCAAAGTGTAATCTTGCTGTAAATGTGTGATATTATTTTCGAAACGTCGTTGTTATTATAAAAATTAGGGCTTTTGAAGCCTGCGATGTATTTAGTGTTAACTCCGGGTGCTTTGACGATTGTGGACTCTTCATAGTTTACTATGTTGATTGTATTAGATAAGGTGCAACTCTGCCCCACTGCACGCGGCTTCGGGCTCTGGGAGTGCAGTGGGCGAGAGTTCCTTTTAGAATTTACTAGGTATTAGTTCGCCTCACTACCGGTATTAGATATCCATTTTGAGTCATTTCATTAGTGAGGATGCAACGATCTTTACAAGATGTTTGATAAATACGTTGTAAGTACCTATCCTCCATTATAATAATTTATCAGACGTCCTGTACTGTCTCGCCATTTTAGATATCATTTCATCGTTCAAAATAGAATAGGCAAAACCGGCCTTAAAATTAGATTAATACGAATGTATGGATGAGTGTGTCGAGTCGAGCACACAGCGCGTCTCGGTCCAAACGAACACAACCTAGTTTGTAAAGGAATTGAATGCAAACATACTGCCATATTTTTGTAAACAGATACATAATCCCAAACATCTAAAGTACAAACAATCTGAGAGTTTTATCTGGACAGAAATTACTTGTAACTGACTAATAAAAGCAATAATTTATTGCTAGAAATAATCAATGTAAATTTAAGGTCTTTGGCAGCATTTTTTCAAGTAATGTATCAAGAAATATTAAAAAACTTCAAGAAAATTAATTCAAATAAATTTGCACACATTAAAATATATACCTAACTGCACAAATCCTGAGATCTGGCCACGAAGTCTTCAAAATTGACAAGTTTTGAGATGGTTGTGCACGATAGATTATTTAATTATAAATTAAACTAATCGGTCTGTCCAAATTTAAATTAAAAATATTGTTGGCTTATTTGGCCAAGCACGGCGCCGTCGTCGCCGCGCCGCCGCAGCGGAAGGCGTCGCACGTTCGAGTATCAAGTAGACTCTCGGTACGTAGCGAACCATGCATGCTACAAGCCCGACATGCCAATAGGTACCTGACTACCTGAGTACAGTGTACCTCATTTAACATTTTTTAAAATTTTAGCTAGAATGTTGTAAATAGTCACATGTAATTTTGTATGTTACGTAAGAATTTTTCAAAGTACATCTCCTTTGCAATCAAATAGAAGGCTACGCCTACATTAAACTTTATATTCAATACTATCGTGTGTAGTTTGTTGTGAATTAGGCTTCTATGTCACTGTATGCTAGTTAGGTAGAGTTCGGACATCTCATTGTAAAAATGTAAAATACACGCTTTTATTTTGGATTAACATGATTGTTAAATAAGATTAATGTTAATGACGATTTTTCCTTTAATATTTTTATACAGCATTACAGATATTTATCGCAATTAAAAGTTTATAGAGGTGGGTCAGTGTGCAATTTAAATAGTGTTTAAATTTGTATAATCGCCTTAACGAGAGAGAATATAGCCGAGTCCTTGCGTGTGTTTGCTTGTGGTCGAATCCTAGTGTTACGTGATGTCGTCGATTCGTCGACTCGTGTCGCCCGACACCTGCGCTTGCGCCGCTGCTGGGTGAGTGGGTGATACGTGTACCTGTCTGCGCGTCATCTAATGTTACTACTACTAAATAACCTTACTCTGATAATAAATACTCGTTTTAAGTTTTTGAAATCACTTATTAAAACTCTTTTCGTGAGATCTACTTTCAGGTTAGAAAAATAATAGTTTAAAAATCACTCAACTTGAATTAACGAATTAGTTTCCGTTTTTGTGCAAGCGCACAGCACAACTCAAACTAGTTTGAATATTTCTTTATTGTTTAAATTCATTGTTAGTTTCAGTAAATGACTGCTAACATATTATTTCCTGCAGAGTTCTTAGTCCGTGTTACCGATATTATAAAATTGTATCCCGAAAGCTAGGAACATTATTAGGTAACTTATGGGTCAATACGAACACTACGCCTATTCGCAACTCTAGTATTCCATGTTCTGTGTGCATTAAATCCTAGAATTTAACAACATTGTTGACTATTGCTAATAGCTTGAGGTTGTTAACGTTTTTAGAACGGTATGGTGAACTTTTCATGTATTATATACGTATATAAATCTCAAAGCTCTAATACTAATGTTCGCTAGACCCTTTTTGTAAGCTGATGCCATCTTATCGTGTTGTTACACATAGTCCTCTCTTTATTAAAGTAGTATCAATATATAATGATGGCTGTGAGGTAAATAATGTAACAATTTAAATTTATATTGTGTAAATGAAAATAAAAATAGTATCAAATCAAATTAATCGCTCTCTCGCATATCCGGCACTGTAGTCCCGACTCGGGTTGGCTCGTACATTGCACTAGATCTTAACATCTCGTAAATTGTACAGTGCCAACACGAAGTTCGTACGAATAATTCATATTTGTAGCGCATAAACGATAGTAATATAAACTGGGTTGCCATAAAAAAATATATACGTAAAAATATATTTGTTATTTATTTCACAAAAGTAAACAATACTTATTGATCATTCTTTAAATTATCTAGATGAGTAATTCTACAAATCTTAGCGCGACTAATTTTATGGGTAGCAATTATATATTATTTTCAAAATGGCAACCCAAATTCAAGCTCACAGCTTTCTCTGCAGTTGCTCAAGTTTAACCCATATCTCACTGCTTTTAGATACCATTTAAGAATACCACCACCGTTTACTGCATGTAGTGTTACATTACCCATGCTCATATGATCTAAAAAAACTTGATCTCATAGAAACTTTCTAAATTAAAGCTTTTGTTTTCAAGGACAAGTAGCATAGGAAATGTAATACTGCCCGACTGTTCGAAATATATCACACCACAAGAACAAATTATTTAATATTGTTGATGTTGATTGTTAATAAAATGCAAATAATGTAAATATCAAAATAAATTCTGTATTTGTATTTGAAGATTTGTTTCATTTGCTACCTAACCGCAAACATGTCAGTGAATTTATGTCAAGGAGTTTAATCTCTATATTTAACTAGAAATTTCAAAAAAAGATAAAGTTACATAATCAATCATTATTACACATCACCAGTTTCAAATTTGTACAAGTCTTCCCTGTATCCTATAAGTAGGTACTGTTAAAACACGTTAAATAACAAATATTTTAAATAGGTGAATCTTGTTAAAAAGTCTATCCATCCTTTTCACACTTGTAAGGACAAAAAGGGACAGGAGATTGTCAATTTAGTTTTACGAGACGTCAAACATCGATTTAAACGCGTTGATTGCGGACATTGCGGTGCAAACATCTGACTTGAAATTACGCCTAATATGACAGCAACACTCTTATTTTAAATATTATTCATTGAAAATTAGGCTTATTCATCTCCCGTCCTTTTCAGTTCCCATACAAATGAAAAAGATCATGACTTAAATTTTAGGTCAGTCTAGAGAATTACCTACCATCATTGTCTTAGATACGAGTAACATGAAATATTATGAATAATATGTTATAATATTTGTAGGTACGCAATTTCAAGAACAAATATATTAATTAATAAATAAAATATTCTATAATAAAACAAACCACAAAATTTAAATTAATTTCGAATGCTTTTACAGCACTCAAGTAAAAATATGAATTGTACAATCTAGGCATTTTATGAGATCAAGTCTATAAATCAGTCCCTATTAGTCTGAGATCAGTTTAAAAATAAGGTATCTTACCTGTACTAATTTACAATCACCAGTGGCCCTGTCAGATTATTTATTGTGCCTCATTCTATCCAACTGATGTGAATTTTTTGGTACACTCCTTCGTGGTTTATTATGCCTTTTAGCTGAGTGTACTACTTTCTTTTTCTCTTCCTCCAACATTAGTGGAGGGAGTGATACTTTCCTTGTACTATATGGATATGATAAACCATTTGACGTCCTACTCATTTCACTAGAGGGTAAGTCGGGTGTGTAAAGTGGTTCCAATCTAGCTATATCTCTATGTCTTGCCGTAAGTACTCTACTGTTGAACAATTTGTTGCGCTCAGAAGCACTTAATGCTACAGTACTGTAATTTCTTGGGTCCAATGAAACAAATGACTTAGCACTATTTCTATCACAGTTATTTGAAGAATCAGGTCTGGAGTTTTTCATCCAACGAGAAGATGCTATTTCAGATTTTAGAATTGATGGATTCTGCCTTTTTCTGTGCGAAGGACTTCGTGCTTGTAATGGTGTGATATGCAACAAAGAGCAAAATGTATCTGGGAGTTCTCTTTCCTTCTCATATGGCTGACACATGGATATTTTTTCACGTGAAAGCTTTGGTTCACATGTGTCATTGGGCTTTTTGTCTTGTAATATTCTTGATTCCATTAAACTTTCACATTCAGAGACTCTTGGTGAATTCTCTGGTGTAACATCAGTACTGCTCTGTGAAAGCTTCTCGTCACTTTCACTAAATGATCTGTAATCACTGTAGTGTATCATGATAATTTCATCATACTCTGGAGACTGAAATCCAGACTTCTTTTCAGGCAACTGTATAGCTCTACCTACAATCCTGTAAATCAATAAAAGTCAAATATTCATAAAGGTCACTCCACTACTACATATTATTTATTGATTGGGAAACTGACCCTGGCTAACTGTATAACCTTGGGTAACCCTGGGTAACCTTCAGTGGAAAGGACTTTTAATGAACAGACAGAAATATTTATGAGTTTAAGATTAGAAAAGTAAAATGTAGCCTGCATCCTTCCCCAAGACTATTCTATCTCTGTACCAAATTGTGATGATTGTGTGCTCTCATAAATAAGAGGAGCCACTGGGTGCTGGAAGGGTACAAACATTGCCTCCCAGGAAACCAGGACCCCTCCAGAACTATCAGCTTCTACAAAGCTTTAGGTAAAAACACTTTATTGCACACAACAGAAACAATAACGATGATGATGATGATGATGAACACAGTGCCAGAGTGTATGAGTCTGAGTTTGTGTGTGTTATTTTAGTCAATGAGGACTGACTACAGTAGATCAATCTTCTTGGGTTGCAGTGGTCTTTGGGTAATGCCTTTTCCCTTTCTACCTAAATTAGAATGATCATTCAATAAAATTGGTTCAGTAGTTTTGTAGTGAAATCATAACAGACAGACAGACAGAGTCGTTGTGTTTTCAGTCAGAGTGAAAGGATTGTCAATATGGACTTTCTGTTTTCTTAATCTACTAATCTTTTTATTTTTACTGCATTAGCTCAGCTATTATAATTAATAGTAAAATTAAATGAAACAAACATTACCTAAGTTGTGGATGAAGAGCTCTCCACTGCTTGCACTCTTCAATTATCTGAGGTCTTGTAGACTTTTCCCCTTCTTCGTTATACAAAGTCCGCTCAATCCGATCCCACTCATCTGACAGAATCCGTGTAGCCTCAGCATTGCTGCGCCGAAGAGCAGATCCAGAGCTGCTGTCACTTTCTTCACTGTGAAAATCTGGAGTGCCTGAAAGTTAAGTAAGTATACTACTAGTAGTAGAATAAATGTTGACCTAATTAGTTGGTTATTAATTCATGAATCAAAATATTTTATTATAATGTGTGTGTAGGTACCAAAATAGTTTAGTATAATTTGTCATTCTCTGCAAATTATAAAAAAAAAAAAACAATCAGCTAGATATCTTTTTACGGGGTTTCTATAGTAGACTGCCGTACGAATTTGTTGGAAAGAAATATATTGGTAGTTAGCTGGGGGCTGTAAGATTATAATTCTAAAATATTATCGTGCGGAAACTTGTAGTTTTTTAAGGGCCCTACCATACTAGTCCAAAGTTGATTTTGATCTACTTGTCTTTCTGGGTGGCAAAAAAAAAAAAACAACGAACACCCCGAAGGCTAAGGCGGGCTCTACGCTCGCTGCGCTCGCTTCGTTCCCGCCTTAGCCTTCGGAACCTATTTTTGGGGCTTAAATACCGTCTAAAAAACTACAAGTTTCCGCACGATAATATTTTAGAATTATAATCTTACAGCCCCCAGCTAACTACCTATATATTTATTTCCAACAAATTCGTACGGCAGTCTACTATAGTCAACCCCTTTTTACAACTGCGCGTAATCCAGTCAGACTAATTCTGATAAATAAAGACAAAAAATTCTTACCAGTTTCACTTTCGGAGAAGAAGTCTGAAAAAGGTGTCCCAGCACGTTCAGAGTTCACGTGATCCATGTAAGACTGCACATCGTAAGATGAAAGATTCCTGTTGTAGTGGCCAGTAGTAGCAGAAAGAGGAGGCAGCTCAGACCCCTTAAAAGATGATTTGTTTGAAATATTGGGGATACTGGGTAAACAGTCGAACCGTTTCTCTCGTGCCGACTGGTAGTTCCTAGCAGACATAATCACTTTTCACTAATGAACAACACCTCTTTTCACGTTTAAAGGAAATTCTGTACGAAATACTTTAATTTATGAAAAATAAAACTACGAAATGTTTTTATTTTTGATTGATTGACTTTGTATTGACGGAAATTGACGTCATTTGACGTCGAGTCGACGTTCGGCAGGTATTTCACTGGCGACAGCGACAAAAAACGACGCAGTTATGCGCAAGAGTGAGCGCGGTGTATTTGTATCTCATTCTAACGCATAACTGCGTCCCTGTCGTCTTTTGTTTTTGTCGCCAGTGAAATAGGTGCCGAAAGAAACGGTAAGTCCATTATATGCACTGGTCAATGAGTAGTGCTCGCACAGCACAGCCAATAGTGTACGTACAGTATAACAGTACAGTACAACAGCTAGGAAAGTAAAGCCCGACAACAGAGCAACGCGGGCTTCCGTCCGTCCGCTACTTATCATCATCATCATCATCACTACGTTATGACAAAGAAAAAAGCCTGACCAAAGAAATAAGAAACCCTGCTGGGGGGGCGCCACGTGTATATTTTTACGACTATGGCAACAATTTTCCTTATAAAATTAGTTCCATTGAAATTCCGCAATATGGCGAGGTGTCATATTTCTTTGGTCGGGCTTAATAATTATTAAATGTGGTAGGTACCTAGTTTATGTTGGTAACATTACCGATCTGTCACACACAGGTGAGTGTCATAACCCAGCTGTCAAAAGCGACAGGAGATTCGATTCGATCGAATCTTTTTGCTTGTTTCATTATTTTTAGAATTTTCTATCTCGCCTGCCGTCTGTCCGTGGGTGGTCTGTGCCTCGGGAAATTAATTTTCTAAAGCCGACAATTTCTTTAACTTTGTGCTGTGTGAAAGTCTGGCGAGTGGTTCGTAAACTTACTATGTCTGTACTAACGAAAAGCGGCGACAAGGAACAAGACGAAGTGAGTATGAATTTTAGTTTTCTAACAAAAATATTTGGCCGATCATTATCACAAAGAGATAAATTCTTTTGTCCTGCTGGTTACATGTAGTTTTAAAATTGACAAAGGTTATCTGAATCGGCACATATAATTTGCATATTCAATTCATAATTAAATATATATTTAAGTATGTAAATACATATTAAACTGTTAAAATGACGCAATGCAGTGCATGCGGCATTGACATTGTCGTTTGGTTAGATAGAATAGCATCAAGTTAAACAGTCATAGAACTTGCTAATACCTAATGGTTTTTTGCTCTTACCAAAAAAACCTAATTGACTCCTTACACAAAGCTTGTAAGATTAAAGTCATGTTAAAGTAATCTAGTATTAGGCATAAATTTACAATAGAAAATATTCTTGCAAAGCGATTTAAAAAGAAGTATACTTGTATCAATTTAAAAATATTTATATTTCAGATTTTTTAATGTGAGACTGTGGTGAGACTGATGATTTTTTATCTTTTTAAGTATTCACCACTGTTTGCATTATTGAAATTGTAATTAATTAACATTCAAAGTTCAAAAATCATGTTTTTTTCCTTGCAAGATACATATTTACATAATATTTGTTACAGAAAGTCCTAATGCCTTACACATACATATCCCAAGTACCAGGGAAGCAGATCAGGACGAAGTTGATCTCTGCATTTAACTACTGGCTCAAGATCTCTGATGAGAAGATTCGGTCTGTTGGGGAAATTGTACAGATGCTGCATAACTCTAGTCTATTGTGAGTTGACTCTATTATACTCCTTATCCTGTAGGATTGTAATTCAAACTACATTAAGTACATAATAAGTTTTGCATAACCAAAAATAATTAATGAAAAATATTATTTTCCTTAAATTACTAGCTGATCCACCTAACTTTGACCTGTCAATGATTAATATGAATGCTGTAATTTTTCTATTATGCTTATTTTGAACCAGAAACCCTCCTGGGCATCCTCAGAACACCCTACCAAATCCCTTATTTAGGACAAACAAACATTAATTTTGATTTATAAAGATATACAAAACTCTCTTTTATCTTTTAATTTTATGTAATCTAATCTGAATTTTGAATAAAAGCTATGAATAAAAACTAGTCAAAACAAAATAGGGGTCATGAAGTCATGACTATGACATGTATATTTGATATAGCATTTTAATGGTTTAGTAATGAAGTTACACTTCGTAGAAAGTGTCAGCAGTTTTTGCTATACACTTCTAACAATGCTTGTTTATTGTTTTAATATTTTTAACTTAGACATGAATTTGAATATGATCTGTTTTATATAAATCCGGACAAAAGTTCTCTAAAGTTCTCTTTCTTTTCTTGAAATTAAAAATAATGTAGGTAACACCAAAATGTCTGCCAGGGTAACAAGCTCACTCCCCCCTTCTACTGTGGTATGCCAAATTACGTATTTTGCGATATATCCTATATTTTAATCATATCGTTTGAAAAATATATGTGCATTGTATGCAGGCATCAATGATCCTTTGTCCGGATTAATATGAAACAAACCATAGTTTATAATTAAAAGTAGATGATTAAAATTATTTTCAATTTTGGTACTAGACTAGGATGATAAATTAAGACATTATTTTTCTTATTCCTAGACTTCATTTTTATGTTTAATCCCATTACGAAATTGTATAAGTAGTTTATTTATTTCAAAACTCAAATATTAACACTGTGTATCCTTACATTTGGAGTGACAAAATATTAGCTGAGCACCAAAAAGTTACAATAAAATCAAGAAACAATAAATCTTCTGTATATTTAAAGGACAATGTGTCGAAAATATTTAATTATTTTTTTTCTGCTACTGTCGGAAAGATATATGAGTCTCCATTAGCTCATGTTTCTTAAGAAAGACAATGCACTTTTATTGACACAAACAAATCAGACCAATTAAGCTTAGTTAACTAATTGAGAGCCACTGAATGGGATACTCTTCTGTTAAATAGTTGAGTGGTAATGCTACTGTGGGCATAGTGAGTCATTGTTTTAAAAGAGATTGCATGGTAAAGTCTGACCAGAAAAATAAAAAAACTCATTGCGGAATTTCAATGAAACTAATTTTATTGTAGAAATTGTTGCCATAAATATAAAAATATACACGTGGTGCCCTCAAAGCAGGTTTTTTTTATTTATCTGGTCGGGCTTTACTATGCTTCTGAAAAGGCACGACCAATCAAGTTTCACCGGACTTGCTGGGTAACGGATGGCTCTACCCCAGAGTAGTCGTACTACCAACGCATCTAGGAGGGGCTCGAATATAGGCGTTGATATGGAAAAACTTCGTGAAGGAGACGACGCCTTTAAGGGATTCCGTCTCTGAATTACTAGTTTTGATTTTGATTTTGCCTCCCCCCGCCGGCGTGTACAGCTGGTGGGTCTCTACACTAAACTAACAATGTTTCTGCCTGTTAAACATATTATCTGCGTGCATATTATTCTACTAATTACTACTATTGTAAGGTCTGTTTGTTCGTTTAACAGAGTCTATAATGTAAACAAATATCTCTTCAAGTGACAAGAGATACTTAGTTAATTACTACCCTATCACAAGACCACAAACAAGAGTTAAGTCGTGATGAATCCCGACATATATAAAACGTGCACTAAGAGTCAGAAATCTTTTACGTATATGACAAAAGAAACATTTGTGCATCTCATAAAGTATTCAATATTTAGTAGGTAACTATTAAATAGATTTTATGATTTTTGATAATGCAGTTTCTAAGTGCCCGAGAGCGATAACAAAATAAAAAACATACTGTTTACGCTGAACCATTCAAATAAATGATGGCTACATCTGCAGCATTATTCACGGCTTGTATCAAAAGCAAATCAAAAGTCAGTAAATAAGTATATTGTGCTATACGATAGTACGTCCGCATGTAGACTAGGCAACATGTGTTTCTGTTTACGCAATGGAAATCCCATGGCGCACGTTTGACGGAATTTTGGGTGAGCCGAATTTCTTGGTATCGCGAGCCATAATAATGAATTGTTGTTTTACTGCGCGTACAATTCTATTCTCTTGGTAGACACTGCGTGCCCCGAAATTTGATTCATAAATTAGTAACGCTAGTTAGCAAAAGGATCGTTGGAAGTAAAACAATAAGGTGACGTGAAACATTGTACCACATTCGGAGATCTGAATTAAAATATAAAATGCTATTTTAACATACAAACCTTAGAAAATAAATATACATAGAGCACGCGCATCGCTCCGCTGCCTTTATGTCAAGCGTAAGCAAATTTTGGTAGATTTTGTATGGGCGGTGAAATCAATAACATTTTTCTTTTTTGATTTGTTCCTCGAGTCATGTTGCAACTTATCACTGCACATTTCAAAATGGTCTCCTATTAAATTTCTTCTTTTCACCGGGAAAAATAATCAGCTCCGATAACCATTTGATACTAAACCAACGCGCTGAAGATATTCGGACTGTTCATATCCGTGCTTACGGTTCATACTCGATTAAGCGTACGCTATCCCTCCCAGAAATTTTTCTATTTATACTCTAAGATACAAACAAATTGTTGACAATCCCGAAAATATTAAGTTGGTCACAGGCCTGGATTCGATGTACGACGCTCTGATTTTTTTTTTTTATCAGTTAGGTCAGATTAAGATATTTATTCATAACCTTGAGGAACCCTAAAAGCGTATCAAATAGTGAAGCTTTTATTTTATAGAACACTCCATTGAATTTCAAATAGGTATGACTAAGACTTGAGCCTGTTGGTTTTCGTTATGTGTTCTAATAATACTTCGATGAACGCCGCTGTTGAATTTATGTATGAGATTCTGAAAAGTATTTATACTTCATAGTATAAATACTTTTCATAAAGAATAAAGAATTCATATTCATGCTTGCTTAACGTGTGGGTTTCAATGTTAACCTACCTCACAAACCCTGCTGTCGGAATTATAGAACCGCCTTAGGCTTCCGACATGGCTCCTATAACGACTACATCCGTAAATAGTAGCCGGGACCAACGACTCTAAGTGCCTTCCGAAGCACGGAATCATCTTTCTTTTCGGACAATCAGGTGACTCAGCCTGCAATGTCCTAACCAAACTGATTAAAGTCTCACAAAGTGATATTTTTCGACGAGTCCCCACCGGGGTTCGAACCCGGAACCTCCGTAACGTCAGGCGAGCTTTTGACCACTCGACCACGGAGGCTGTTATTAGTAATTGATATATCATGTTTCTCTGTTTGTAAAGAAATATATCATTGAATACTTAACTAGTCGCCTATCTTTATAAAATCGAATCATACTTAGTAAATATTTCCCTCTGTTCCTAAGATTTTTTTCTTTTCTGAATAAATTCTGCAACTGCAAAGAAGACCGCCACGGTTTATTTCATAATTTTTCCACGGGTGTCACCTGTTATTATTGTTCTCTGCCTAAAATTACTAAGTATGTAATATGACGTACTTGTTGATGCAGAATCGACGATATCCAGGACAACTCGATCTTGCGGCGCGGTATCCCGGTGGCTCACTCAATCTACGGTGTGGCCAGCACTATTAACGCCGCCAATTACGTCATGATCATAGCACTGGAGAAGACCTTGGAACTAGGACATCCGCTGGTAAGAACTTCGTTACCCAAAGAGTCCCCTCGCACCTTCTCTGGAATTATGATTTTCAGCTAAGATAAGAAATACCTAACATAAAAGCTGTCCGCGGATTGAAAGTTGACTGCCAACCATGACCATGAAATTATTGTCTTGTGTAGTATTGAAATCAGATAAACATTACATAAATTACCTGGTGTGATGTGCAGACGTCTAGGTGTTGGGACTCGGTCGGAAACCTTTAAGCTTCGTGGGTGAAATAAGGCGTTGGCTCAGGGTTAGAGGTCTTTAGGTACCTATTACCTATTATTAGGTATATATTGATATATTTGAATATTGATATTTTTATATAGACTAAATAATTACTGGTACTTATATGAATCTGTGAAATGTTTGTATGCAGGCCACGGCGGTGTATACGGAACAGCTGCTAGAACTGCACAGAGGACAGGGCTTGGAAATCTACTGGCGCGACAACTTCCGCTGTCCGTCAGAAGAAGAGTACAAACAGATGACTATTAAAAGTAAGATAAATTTTATGCTACTACAGCCTATAGGCTATTATAATAGCGAAACCTGATTGTCCGAAAAGAAAGATGATTCCGTGCTTCGGAACGCACGTTAAGCCGTTGGTCCCGGTTACTATCTACAGATGTAGTCGTTATAGGAGCCATGTCGGAAGTCTAAGGCGGTTCTATAATTCCGACACCAGGGTTTGTGATGTAGGTTAACCTCAAAACCACACGATAAGTAAGCATGCAAGCAAGCCTATAACAGTCCGTCCACTGATGTATTACTAGATTGAATGTGGTGCTGTCATTTGGCAGGCGTGTTGGGAATCGCAGTTTTTGTTAATAACACAGGTGAAAAATGTTCCCTACACACACACACACACACACACACACACATACATACCACATCCTCAGGGAGAGTTAAGAAATAGCTCTAAGAGATAGCTGGAGGTACTATTATTTGAGACTTCTCATTATTTCATTAGGTAATGTAATATGTAAAATACCGGATTGTGCGAGGACTGAAGATGCAATGTCGCGTTTTTTTTTCAGAGACAAGCGTGTGTTTTTATTTTTGTATATATTTTTCAGAAACGGGAGGTCTCTTCATGCTGGCGATCCGACTGATGCAGTTGTTCAGCGAAAACAAGTCGGACTTCAGTAAACTGTCCGCCATTTTGGGCCTTTACTTCCAAATCCGGGATGACTACTGCAACTTGTGTTTGCAGGAGGTAAGTCGAGCGCCTAAATAATTAACAATTCAGATGTACTTGTGAATATATTACATGACTTACATTCTCTGTGTGAAGTAAGTGTTAGTTATACTTTTTCTAAAAAATATTTTTTTTCGGTATACATACTTTCAGAAGGTCTTTTTGAAATATCACACAGAACTACCTATAACACAAAATAAAATAAAAAGCAGAACTCTTATAGGATCACTCGTGTCTGTCCTCCCGTCCGTCTGTCATCGCAAATTTCCTCCGAAATTACTGGACTTTTAATTAAATGTATTAAATTCTTTCAACATGTGCATTGATCCCACATTATCCTTCGCCAAAGTTATTTATTTGACTTGAACTTTTTTTGTTGCAGTATTCGGAAAATAAGAGCTACTGCGAGGATCTTACAGAGGGAAAATTTTCGTTCCCAATTATTCACGCCATCCGCAACCAACCCGGCGACAACCAAGTATTGCGTATCCTTTACAAAATGTTTACAAAACAAAACGTAACAAAATAACATCGAGCAAAATTAGAACATTTGTTGTGAACAGTTGTGTGGTATGACCGAATGTAACAAATCGTTTTAACAGTTTTATCTTTATACGACGTTTTAGTAGTTTCGGTTTATATATTGTAAGACCTATATACACTTGTATTCTTGCAAATAAAAAAGTCTTTATCTTTATGTTTGCACCCAACAAACAAATAATTTTCAGCATCTTCTTTCCAACATGTCTGATTGTGATTTCTGGTCATTCGCGAACCTCATCACCATAATTTCAGCCGAAATACAGCCACCGTTGGATTAAGGCCTCTCTCAAAAATCTCCGCAACGATCGGTCCAGCTCGGCCCGCATCCAGCGGCTTCCCGCGACCCTCACCAAGCCCTCTAACATGCCCGTCCATGCGTGACAGACATAATTTTGTCGTGTGTATTCTCTTGTCCTATTGGAGGGTTGATGGCGGGTTTTTCGCAACTTTTTGACACTTAAATGTGCGACAAACTTTTGTCATGGCACTTCATGTTACGGGGGCAGATCGTCGGTCTACCTTGTGGAGGGCCTGTCTACGCTACGTCCGAGCTTTTCCGTACCCAAAAAACCGGTTGTCTATAAAGTCGGTTTACTGACGATAGTTGTACGTGACAACGATTGTGCCTCTGTCGCTCGTTCCGCGCTCTCGCCTGCACTTCAAGCCTTAAATGGAACGCCTCAGCCGCGCGGTAACGCCGCGTTGCGTCAGGCCTCCGTCACTCCATGTACTTGCGCGCTATAACTACCTACCGCCCGGTCGAGCGGTCTCGGGCCGACCCAGGACCAATTCCCCATTCCCTAAACGTGTTAGTAGAGTGGCGCAATACGCGAGAGACAGAGATGCAGCAACTACTTCTTTTCGCCTAGCGCCGTGCGATCTGAATTGCACTTTATTATAACGGATCTTGGGTTGCAATTTATATGAATTATGTCGCCTAGTGCAGCTTCTGTAGGGACTACTATTTGGTATTCTGTGATTGCGTCATGTTTTTTCGTGCCGCCGGCTCCATCTATTTATAAGACGTTGTCACGTCAAAAAAATAGTATTCCTTAGTGTAGCTTAGACATCCTACGGCAGCGCACGCGCGATGTGGAGGTGAAGCGGTACTGCATCGGGCTGCTGGAGAGGCTCGGCTCCTTCCACCACACACGGGACACGCTGCGGGGACTCGACGCCGAGGCCAGGGTCGAGGTACACTCACACCACTGTTTCTGTTAGCACGACCAAAGAAATAAGAAACCTCGCCATATTGCGGAATTTCAATGGAACTAATTTTATAAGGGAAATTGTTGACATATATAGTCATAAAAATATACACGTGGCGCCCCCAGAGCAGGTTTCTTATTTCTTTGGTCAGTCTTTACTATTTATATTATCTGGACATAAGTATTATGATTATTTTTTACTTTTTGACATGAGTTAATTTACCGTTATGGTAATACTAATAATTTTTATTTCTATAAGACATACACATTTTTTTACTATTTCCTTGACATAATTTCTTCGGATGAGATTAGAGCCTTAGTTTATTGGAGTTTGGCGACTAATATTAAGAAACTTGGCGTGATCATCCTGAACTGTTTTCGTTGTTCAAAACATTTAAACGACATGACACAGATGATATCAATCGCACAGGTGTAATAACAAGGCGATCAGAGAATAATGGCTATTATATAATGTATATATTCACATCACATCATTGTTTGTTATCATCAGGTGGCGCGTCTTGGAGGCAACCCACACTTGGAAACACTCTTAGACGAACTACTGAGCTGGCGGCGGGAAAACAACCACAGAGATCTCGACCCTAACGCTGTATAAATTAAACAACAAATGCCTCAAAACGATCGACAACAACATAATAATAATATAGGTTTTTTCTGAAAGGTTCTCACCAGTAAGGCGGGGTTATAAAGAGTCTTATTTTGTTTGCAAAGCTATAGTAAGTATATTTTATAGATGTTATAGTTTTTGATGGATGAGTTATACAATATTTCTGTGGCAATGGGGTATACGCAATTTATATACAAATTTGGTCTAGAAATTAATAATTATTCTTTTAAGTTTTATAAATAAGCTATTCAAGGTATTCCTTCATTTTACTTAAAGCAAGTTGTACTTATGAAATTAATGTCACAACTTCTTTGGCTTTTCGAGTAAACATCCAGTTCGGTATTTCGTTTACGAACAATCTAATTAATACGAGTCGGTAAGAATGTTAGTATTCATAGTTAATTAATAATATCAGTTATATTTACAGTTCATTATCCACCTATTATGGAACTTTTACAGAGATTACATGAGAACTTTTGAGAGAAAAAATATACCACATTGAATAGTATTGACAATAAATATTACAACTTATTGAAAGTTCTGAAATAGCAGATTTGAAAAATAAACTTCTCATGTAATTTGCCTGCTTTGTATACCACTCGATGTTATTGCTGAAAAACTGCCTTTCCAATACCGAAACGATGTACTTTGTGCTTGCTGTAATCTCAGCAAAACTTACTAGTCAGAATTCCTAGGCGTTGTTGTTAATATTTGTAAGTAGTTTATGATTTAAGCTGTAATTAGTTTTGGTAATTTAATTATTGCTTTAAGTTGCTTACCTGACTTACGCTTTAATAGAGTAAGGCTTATTCAATCTATGTTAGACAGAAGACATCTATCTACCACTGGTGAAATAACCTCCGCCAGATAGTCCCCATTAACACTGGAATTCTCCAACGAACTATACAATGGGTATGTTTAATTATTCTTGTCCCTCTAAATCAAAAGCCATTCGTGATAAACTGATTCCTAATTATAATAATTTGACCTCCAAATGACCTATTTAAACGCTCGAGCGTCGGTCCACGTTGTGGGATGGCTGCCCTCCCTAGAAAATATTGAACAACACTTGTTTAGTCTTACCTTTCTGGGGATCAGTTGTCAATTCTATTTATGCTGATTTAAAGCAGGCTTGATGTCCAATGGTCCATCCATTTTCATCAATCAACCGCCAAATGTTTCTTTTTATTTTTTTATAAGATCCAGATCATCAGATCCAGTCTTTTATACTTTTAAAGTCATAATTCCATTTTTATTTATTTAGGTTCACATACGTAACCTAAATAAATAAATAAAAATGGAATTATGACTTATACTTATATTTTGAATAATGCATGCGAGTCACTAAGCTTTTAATTAATAAAGCACGCCTAATTCTGTATTTACAAATTATGTATAATATTTGTTAAACGATCAGTTTTTATTGATTTTTTCTTTAATAAAGTCATTTGTTTGAAAAAGCAACTTTGTAAAAAGATTTCAAGCAGCTTGTATAGTGAAACCAACTTACAGAATCACTTACTCGCTTAAATGGTACCTTTGAAGTGCAAACCATTTGGTATCTTTTAAATATTGGATTATGAATTTTCTTTATACATTCATATTTATGTGCCTACATTAGGCCTAATATTCATACTACTATGAAAATGTGTTAGTATTTTACTGATGCAAGATAATATTATTGTTGCAAAGACGAACTGCATAAATAAATTCAAAAATAAAATAGTAATTTTTTTTCTCATTCAATATTTTCAATGAAACTTCAAGATTTTCTTGATGTTTACGTGAGCTAAACTAAAAGTGACTTTTTGTAAAAAAAAAGCAAGAGAAAACTAATAACAATCGACAAATTTTTACACTCTGCTTTATGTACGTAAGCTTAGATGTTTAAACGTGTACTATTTTACTGGTCATATTATTATGTAAAATATGATGATAAATAATGCGAGTTGATCTCGGTGTGTCTGCCATTATGACGGATGTTTCAAGGCTTGATATTAATGTAGTTCAATTACATACTACACTTTATTTTTTTAATTATTACCTAATGTTTTGATATACCTAAGTTTAAAATTATGTAAAATGTTGTACTTAGTATGTTTACAATTTAATGAAAAGATGGAATAATAAAAACAAATATGGTGCCATTTATGTTCTTTATCATTTATTTGTCCTATTTTTTAATACAATATCAGTTTTTAATTCATTTTTTTACAATTATTTATTTTTGGTGTTCATTTCATGGTGGTTTAAACCTGTGGGTTAAACAACATCATGCATGAGCCACCTAATACAAAGCATACAAAATAAAGGATTACATTACTTATAAGATTTCGCGTGAATGTAGTAGCACCTAATAGTCCATTCTATACTATAGAGCATGTTTTGTAAGATCATCAGCGCACATTTCTTAGATACTGCACAAACTAGAAATTACTATAAGTAAGCAAAAGATCGTTAAAATGTGTGTCACACGTTTGCTTTGCTTTGCACGTGCGGCGTGCGTGTGTTTTTTTCTTCAATAGCCAGTAAATTATTTTGATTTATTATTTATTATGAACCTACTGTTAGGTACAGTTTTATAAAAAATACTACATCTTATTAGTCTTATACTCTGGTTGGCTACTATGTATTAGAAAGGCAATTACGTAGGTAGGTATATATTGTAGTATCACTGCCGATGTGATATGTTCACATGTCATGGAATAATAAACGGGCAACGAGCAACCAAATCTTTGCAATCGGCTATATCTAGCGTCTAAGCAAAAATGTCTGTTTCATGTGTATTATGTTATTTATTTGCTAATACCATTTAATTTGACCGGTAATCTCAAGGGTAATCAATATAATACGATTTCTAGAGTAGTCGGTAGTCAATTGTTTTTTGCACCTTCCTAGGCGATTTTTTTACAGTGATGTTGGGAATCTAAAGGAAATCTGAATCCTATTAATCTGCCTGATCTGATTGTAGCTTATCGAACTTCGTCTTCCAAAACATGACAATAAAATATATTAAGTGAGCCTGGCTTTTTAAGACATAGGTAATATTTATAGACACTTAAGACAAATATATAAATTTGTTGGTATTAGAAATACTACTATATACGAGTAATATAGTTAAATCGTAGTAGTAAGTTTGAAACGAAGATTTATGTAAAATCATTGTGTAAGACTTTTTCTTTCAAGAAAACTACGTGTTTCATTAAGGCCACCTCAAAGCCTTTACATTTAATTAATACCTTATCTATCAGTTATCAGGTATATCCATTAATCATAACACAACATTAAGATAGAGTTTTTATTAACTCACTCGGCGTGAGCAGAGCCTAATTTGGCAATGGAGCAAAAGTAGTTAAAATCAAAATATTTAAAAGTTCCTGATAATGCATGATAAGATTCATGAGAGATATGCGCCGGCACATTTGTTGTTGCGTATAAAAGCAGTTTTGCTTTGTTGCTAAATAAGTCATACTGCGAAATAATAAAATTGTTGATGTATTTCATTTGTATTGGTCACCAAGGCCAATAGATACAATACTAGTATTTAAATCTTATGTAATAGGTAAGTAGCAGCTTAGCAGCTTTAGGTTTATGAAAATTATCGATTGATCACGATCACACATATCTTTAGTGTTGAAATGCTCATGGTACTTAATAAAGCTTGGTTGTTGAAGTGCTCAATAATGTTGCTTATTTCAATTAAAGGTCCTAATCTTGCGTGTAAACGAACTTACGTTAAGTATTAAGTTATTTAGGAATGTGTATTTTAATCGAATACCTATATTCTATAATATTCAACCTTTTTAATTTTGTTTTTAACAGGCAGGTAGATTTTAAAAAATAAAAGCCCCAAGTGTCGTTTATGTACTTTATTGATTTTTTTTACATATTTTGTCACAAACTACAGAACTGCGACTCTACTTGTCAGTTTTCGTTGGACCAAAATGCTCCTGAACCGCAACATAAATAACTCTATTAATTATTACAATAAAAATTACGACTTTATATTAATTATAATGTAATTTCATAAACTGTCACAATAAAAGAATATTACACTTTAAAAATCTAAAATTCATATACAAATAATCTCTCTTAATGAAACTAAGACGAAAAAAAATCAAAAGCAGTATTTTTTAAATGGAAAAAACATGATGTTTATCACAATGTTATGGACACTTAGTTCCCCAGTAGATTCACTATCAAATATACATACAGTTACTTTAGAGATAAGCATTTTCGTTTCAAGAAAGCAAAAGGTTACAATAAGGTGTCCTACATTATAATCCTAAGTGAAGTCAGCCTTCTGTAGCGTTCGCTCAAGCAACATCAAAATACAAGTTTAGCAGAAGGCACAATATCTAAACCACGAATCGAACCTGGTGCTTTATTGAAAATTTAGATAATTTAAACATAACGCTCCATTGATGCAAAACATAACTTCTCTTTTCGAAATATTTCAATTAAAAGAAGCGTTCTTGGTTTCTAGAAAAACAGGTTTATTTTAATTTGTATTTAGTCAAAATAAAATGTTAGACACTTCAAAAGTAGGTACGCATTTTAAATACTGAAAAGAATATGGTGTGAAGAGAAGCATGTTTCACATAAATGGAATGTGCTCGTCTAAATATATATTACAATTTATAAGAATTAATACGAATTCATTAGCACACTAGAATAATATTAATATTAAAACGTACAAATTCATACATACTTGAACAAGAACTGCGATTTTGTCGAACCAAGAATTAGTCTTAACTAAATCAAATTGCATTGAAATGTCACAGTAAAACTAACGGTTTCATTTTCTTCAGGTCTTCAACTCTTTCCATTCGAGAACTTTGGAGTCAAAGTGAGACGTGTCTTAATATTTTGACCAACTGAGTAGTTGGTATACTCGACAACAAGTGTTTCTGCAAATGTTTAAGTAGTATTTCTGCTGATCAACCGTTTCTTATCCTCATATTCAGTCCTTACTTCACCAGCGATGGTCCTGCCACCGGATGGTACAGTATGATCTCCTATTTTGTCCATCAACAAACATCACAGTTCTTGTTGTCTCATTCAAATTCCAAGTATACTTAAAACTCATCAAGCGGTAGTTTTGTGATTTAAGGAAAGATCAAAATAGAATTGCCTACTCTATGTCTTAAAATTGGCAAGATTAGTTACATTTTATGACACTGCATTATGGAATTCTGGGCCTTTTAAGTGGATCTGTAAACATCGCGTAACAATGACACACAGACACATCAGTTCTTAAATTCATTATGAATCAGACATTAGATCTGGTCAATTTTTATTAACATCGTGTGATCCAAATTAAAAAATGGGAAATACATCTTACCTAAATCCCGCTATAAATAGTTTTATGTGCTGTTAAATCACAAAACTCCGACAGACAGCAAAGTGCGATGCCAGCGAGCGCGAGTCGACAGCTTTACCGACGATACAAATTTGTTGTATAGAATTTAACTGTAATCAGAGACAAGCATTTCAAAGCTATA
This sequence comes from Teleiodes luculella, assembly GCA_948473455.1. Taxonomy (NCBI): domain Eukaryota; kingdom Metazoa; phylum Arthropoda; class Insecta; order Lepidoptera; family Gelechiidae; genus Teleiodes; species Teleiodes luculella. The sequence continues at coordinate 7,003,118 of OX419589.1, forward strand.
GGATAAATTTAATTATTTGTATACAGATTAAACTTGCTTTTTTAAAGATAACGCATGCATTTTTTTTATTTTGTCTCAAATTAAAGTTAAAGATATACGGCCGAAAACGCGTTCATTTGCTCTTATCATAATGTTCCACAAAGTTTCTACTGACGTCAAATGTTTGTAATTCGAAGAGTGACTAACTGGTGAGCACTTTTTGAACTGTTGTTGAGTCAGTAGTAAGAAGGCAGATGACAGGAGGCCGCTTAGGTTGGTGCAGGGCGGCGGCGGCGGCGAGGGGGCGTGGGCGGGGAGCGGGGCGTGTGTCGCGCCTAGAAGATGTAGCCGACCACATAGCTGCGGCTGCGCGTGAACCGCGAAATACGCCGCATACGCCCGTCTGCGGGAAACATTCTGTGTTAACTTGGAGAAACCGTTTCCAGTAGCATTATTTTCTTGCTCTTTCGAAGTTTATTACGAGATTTTCTGCATTGTAGATTATTTACCAGACTCGTGGAGACAAACAAATTTTTAAAAATAGTGTAGTAAATTATATTGGTACAGTAGCCAGCACATGCGGCTGGACATGTTGAGAGCGCCCGTATTCCGTAGCGGTAGGGGTGAATTTCGTAGTGTGAGTGTCCAGCCGCATGTGCTGGCTTCTGTACTTTTGGAGCAAGAAAATAATATTACTACCATGATGGACTTCATCTGCTACATCAGAGCATAATTCAATGATTTTCGAATCAAACTAATAGAATAGGTATATCCGAATTTCAGTCTAGATGGTACGAATACGAGGTATAATTTCGCTTTCGTTGGCTCAAGACTGAAATTATAACGGTATATCGTTTTGCAGACAGAAAATATGATAATATTCGCCCGAGGTAGGTACTAAGATTCGTGAATCATGAATATGGGTCCTATGATTGCAAATACAAATTTTAAACTTTAAGTAGATTTATAATGAAAAAATATATGGACAAATCATGTTCATCACCAATAAGCATAAAAATAAAAGCTTATAAACAAATAATGGTCAAGTTATACGATGATCTAACAAACATGTAATTAAGGGTTACTTGGCGAGTGGTTACAAATTGTGTAAATAAGCAAGTAATAACAGCAGTTGTTTGTCTTTGGAGGTATACAATGAACATATCTTTATAATGGTTTTCAAGTTGTGACTAGTTTTGGCCAAAATACCAGTTAAAAGTATTATTTTACGATTGGGTAATTCATGCATTTATGCGGGATGACATGAACCATGGTAACCAAAAACAAAATAGAAATTATTTACAGAATGTTAATACATACCTACATTTATTTTTATGTTTGATATAAAAAAAAATGATGAGAAACCTGTTAAAATGAATAATTTTTATTTTTAAATTTTTTTGGGTCTTTCATCCCCATTATTTTTAAACCAAAAGATTTATAAAATGAAGTTATTTATGAATTATACGATTTACAAGCTGGTAATGGTGTAAAAACTAAAATTTTGTGATGCAACGATGTATGTGCCTAAAATTATATTATTGGTAAGTGAAGTTATCTGATATTTTCACAACTGAGAATTTGCAAGTGCCGCTTAGTACCAAAATTGCTTGCTTATCGTGTGGGTTCCGAGGTTAACCTAGCACCAAATTTAAATGCAGTTTTCCCTTGACCCTTTGTATACATATATTAGTTAGTTGCAAAGCCCGACCAAAGAAATAAGAAACCTCGCCATATTGCGGAATTTCAATGGAACTAATTTTATAAGGGAAATTGTTGCCATAGTCGTAAAAATATACACGTGGCGCCCCCAGAGCAGGTTTCATATTTCTCTGGTCGGGCTTTATAAGGGTGGTACATACCGCATGCGTCGTTCAGGGCTCTAAGCGTTGCTCTTGCTGCGGCGCTGCTGGCGTACTGCAATGCAACACACGACACATAGTAAAGGGGTAATGCATCACCGGTATAGGATTTACTGATTTTCACTTCATCTACTGATCAAAGTCACTGCTGGTTCGGCAAGAGTACTTTAAAATCCATTCCGTAAATTTTTTACTACATTTTCTGATGATGAAAAATAATCTTAGTGAACATCAGTAAAATTGGACTCATATCAAAAATTCAAATGCAAGGTTTAAATATATTGTACAATAGGTAAAACGCTGACAAATTATGAAAGTGGTTTACTTTTAACACCTACGCAAATACTTAGATTTTTTAAGGCGTTTTGTGTTAGGTCGAACTTACAACTTAAGTGAAAACGCCCCTTTCAAAACTTGGCAGCTATATTTTCAATCTAAATAACATAGTAAAGTAACTAACAAGTTATCATCACACTGGAAAAAATACATTATTAGAATATAAAACATTGTAAAACATGCTCATTCTTCAAAACTCAACGCAGAGTACATTCAGGTTAGTGTCACACTCATGCGAGCATGTTAGTCTGTTGCACAACGTTAAATCTAATATCGTTTCGTAATTGGAATGTCCTTTGTTTCCTTTGAGGGGTGCAATGTGCTCGGGTGATTGCACAAATAAAAAAAAAACACCAAACGGTTCGTTCGACCCGTCGGGGGCACTGCCGCTCGCCTACAAGCGTCATGTTGATTAGCTCAAGCAGCGCTGTGGAACACGTTATTGTATATTTTTCCGAAACATTCAATAAACAGCAGTATTCGAACGGCCTTTAGCATTCGCGCCAAAAAACTGAACCTTTACCGATATTTTGCGGCCGTTTTCTACAAATTATCATGAGGTTCTACGCTCCTCTCTCCGCTAAAATCAAATTGTTAACGATTAAAATCAAAACATTAGTGGTGTTCAAGTGGACATTACATATTTTGTTTCGTGTTACGAAAGATTATTCAGATTTAAGTATGTCGTCATAAGCGGTGGCAGACTATCAGAGGGTTTGTTTCTAATTAAAATATTTAATGAATTGGACTACAATGATTTCTTCGGGTAAGGTCGCGTGCGCGGGCGCTGCATATGGGCTACGGGAAAGGACTGCCTCCCGAATAGCATTGCGTCAATGCTCTGCGCCCAAGTACTTAACTATTCTTTCAGTGACTCTCAAAGTATAGCAGCGGTTCTCAAGCAACCACCCCAAGACTTCATTCATGAGCTAGCCTCACGATCCAATTCGGTCTAGACATTCTACATTCCGACACGGCTATCCTGCGAGACACACGTCCTCGTGTGTAAACTATAAACTGTGCTTTGCAAAGTATTATCCGCTCGGCCAATTCTGACCTATTAGCAAAAACATAATCTTCGAATACTAATTTTACAATCATAAGATGAGACATCAATCAAATTTGATTAACATTCCTAGAGTATATTGCCCAATTTTAGTTTATAATAATTCACTAAGTCTCAAGAAATCTTTGACCAAATATTATAATTCTGTTTACAATACTTTCTTGAACATAATCGAATTTCTCCACATTAAACTCAGCTGTTACCAGTGGCCTTGATGAGATGACACACACACTGGCTTTCCCATCTCAGGATCGCCTGGCTTTCCCATCCCAGGATCGCCTTGGCCTACTATGGGCCTTCATTTGTCAATCTCCACTGCTGTACGCATCCCACGTACAGCTATGCGCATTCCACCTCGGGAATCGCCAGCACCTCCTGGTAACCCGCCACCAAGGTAACTTCACTACCGCGTACCCACTGGCTCCACAAAGTGGTCAGATTTCTCTTAGGCTACGGCTACATAATTACCATTGGCGCTTAACTAAAACTCAATGCCAGCTATTCGACTATTTGGGATTTTCATTATCCCTCAACACTCGCACCACAATTTTCCTCGTCAAAGTTTTCTTGAGTTCCATAGATATTTTCAGTTTAGGCATATTTCTAGATGCGGTCTGGATCGAATCTATCACCATGCTATCTTTACTTTTCTTTTCATCATTACAAAACATCTCTAATCAATTATAATCAGATTTCAAAGTGATATAATAAAGCACTTCAAAAAGCAAAGTAAGATACACAAAATTCATTTCGACCACGGATGCACAAATAGTCAGCTTTATTTGCTACATAGCAATTTTATCAAGGCAACTTTTGCCTAGACAATAATTCTTACAAATCTCCATTACTTGGCATTAACACTTCAACAAAGTTATTCAAAATCACCGATTTTGATAGAACTTGCGTCTTATGAATGCGCCTTTACTAAGGTAAGTTCTACAAGGCCATAATTTACTGCGGCTACTTTGCAATTCACGGTTTACCCTTATTTAACCCTAAATAAGTAGTTGATTAGGATAGTGTCGTTAAATCGATATTATGATGTCGTTAGATCGGCAAACTAATTGTAGGTTTATTTAATTTCAAAATCACATATAGAGAATTTATTCAGCCTTGTCTTATTTTTATCAAATCTCTGTTTACTGTAAACTACCGCTTTTTCTATGTTACGTATTGCTTTATCCTAACACTTTGTAAGTCTACTTCATTATCACTTTCACAAGCCATTAAAGTCTGTGGGAAGAAATCTACGTGAGACATGAGTTGATTCATAATGTCAAAATCAAACGATTGTAAAAAGGCCCACCAACGAGGAGTCAAATGTATTTTCTCTGTTACCACTGTAAACTTTCGGCCGGTTAAGTACTGACGGAAATGTCTTATCGCGTTAACTACAGCTAAAGTCTCGAGTTCATAAGAATGGTAATGACTCAGCCGGTGAAGTACGTTTACTATAATAAGAAACCACACATCGTTTGTTTTCAACCAATTGAAATAGTATCGCACCATAGCTTTCAGTACCTACTTGCGTCCGTGTGAAGCTCAACAGGATATTGTGCGTCGAGTACAATATCATAAGTATTGGCTCTTTTGTTAGAAGGGTAATAATTCTTTGTTGTATTAGTTCATGTTTCTCAGACCACTTAAAAGTACGTTTTGTGATGTCAACTTCTACAAAGGACCCATTATTTCAGCGAACCCATTATTAATTGATGAAAATAAGTGGCGAGACCTATAAATTGTCGTAATTAGGCAACTGTTTCCGGAGGTGGTAACAAAGTTAGAGTTTCAATTTTTCGTTTACATATTTAGTCGAATTTCACCTGCCTGAACTTCGTAACCTAGGAATTCTAATTTAGTCTTTAAAAATGAACACTTCTTTAAATTCAAAGAAAAACCTGCTTTTGTTAATGTTTCTAGTATCTTTCGCAGTCGTTCTAACCCTTGCTCTACACTTTCTGAAATAATTTAAATGTCGTCCGCGTAAACAATCACGTAATAATGTGCTAGGTCTCATAGGGCTTTCTTTATTGCCCGTTGAAATACTGACATAGCATTTCGTAAACCAAAGGGCATAGTCAAGTATTCATACTGTCCATCAGGTGTTATAAAGGCAGTACGTTCTATTGACTCATCATTTCTTATTAGAATTAAATGAAAACCGTTAGCGCAATCTAACTTTGTGAAGTATTGGGTGCCGTTTAATCGGGAAATTAAGTCAGACATTATTGGTAAAGGATATCGATCTGGCACGCAATGTTTTAACCAAAATGGGTAAAGTCCCACAACGCAACGTATTTCCGTTAAACAAGTGCCTCACCGGGACTCGAACCCGGCAGCCCCGCAACGCAAGGTAAGCGTTCCACCACTCGGCCACGGATGCCATTCTCGGCTATTCGTTAACTTTTTTTTTACACCGAGTGCAGCAGCGGCTAACACTTGAAAAGAGAGACCCCTTTTTGTAACATCTCAGTTTTTATGCAGTGTTAAAATAAGCTAATAAAGTTAAACGCTTAACAGCTGATGACGTTTGCCATAACGTGATAGCTACAGCGTTCCTTTGTATCTTTTGTTGAACATAGAATTATGCACCTCTATCGCATGTTATGGGTTCTATTACAACAGTTAATAATATAGCGAAATGACTAGATATCGTTAAATAATTTCAGTAACTGAATGCCTTTCAATTATACAGATGACAAAGGATAATTAATTAGCCCATCATTCTAAATCTAAAGTATGTGATTTTTTAATTACTTAGTTATTGATCAATCCTAATCTATGTGAATGTACAAAACAAACACATTACGCATTTACAGTCTGATTGTTATTCTTTGCACTACTTTGGCATATGCTAACCATTCTGTTACTCTCGAGCAACCAAGTGCTTGGAACAAACAAAATATAATAATCACTGCATCCATTCAAATTAAAAATAGAAAGTATATTAGCAATAATTGCCAAAGCTTTCTTAAATTTCATTTAAGTTATTAACTTAACACTTATCAAAAGAATCTTAAAAACCCATATTAAATAATATCAAAATTGAATCAAAATAACGAAAACATAACTAAAGTTATTCTTTATATCACCATCAAACCACTTTTTCCGAATTCCATTTATCATCAACCTCCAAACCAAACTCAAAGTGGCATTCATAATTCTTTATCTGAATTTTGAAAATTCGGTATCTTACTAAAAATATTATAATCAAAACGATCTGGCCTGATATGTGGTCTCTGCTATCCCGCACGCCACTGCCGAGCCGCTTTGCGCCTCACTCTTATACCACACACTGAATTTTACACTTCCACTAAATTAACATTTATTTCGCAAATAAAAGCCCATATACACTGGATTTCAATCCCACTTCTGATGTCGTCATAAGCGGTGGCAGACTATCAGAGGGTTTGTTTCTAATTAAAATATTTAATGAATTGGACTACAATGATTTCTTCGGGTAAGGTCGCGTGCGCGGGCGCTGCATATGGGCTACGGGAAAGGACTGCCTCCCGAATAGCATTGCGTCAATGCTCTGCGCCCAAGTACTTAACTATTCTTTCAGTGACTCTCAAAGTATAGCAGCGGTTCTCAAGCAACCACCCCAAGACTTCATTCATGAGCTAGCCTCACGATCCAATTCGGTCTAGACATTCTACATTCCGACAAGTATATATTAGAAGAATAGAAGTAATTATTCAATAGTAAAGTAGGTATAGAATAACACATGTTAAACTTATATCATCAAGAATATGTCACTCAATAAAGCAAGGTTTAAGACAGTGACATACTTCAGAACATAACCTTAGATTGGTGCAGTTTTATTGAAACTAAAAAGTGATCAACTGATTTCCATCCTGTGTGTGTATGTAGGTGTAAAATTGAAATATTCCACGAGGTTAGAAAAAGTGAAAATATATTTATCTAAATAGGAATTTTATCCTAAAAGGTATTTGGGCTTGTAATATTTATACGTCTAATATAACTTATTTTTAAATATATACTTAAGAATAGAGGGAAACGATAGAGGCGTGAGTCGTGAGTATTTACTTAAGCTTACAGGCAAATAGCTTCTTTCCTGCACGAAGCGTTTTCTGTAAACTAAAACAGCCTATTTGTCTAACAGAGTAAGCGTTCCCATAAAACTGCACCGGATTAAGTGTCGACACTCTAAGCTTGAAACTTAAGCGAAGTCTGTTAAGTGCCGTGCTAACATCTGTCCGGCTAACCTTCGGTCTATTGGCTACGGGCCCCCTTTGGTAGGTTGTTAAAGAACCTGAACTGCAGTCGCAGTGTCAGATCTTTCCGTACTGTAATGGACAAACATACACCGTGACTAATGAGGTCACTCGTGCGACAAAGTCGGTTCTATTACTACTTGCTGCGAACTGGACCACATACTAATTCAAGTAGCGGTTGTAAAATAACGTCACACACGGTCATTTTACTCCGAAGAGCAATGCTAGGTCTGGCCGGACTAGTTACTACCAAAAAGGTAATCAATAACTAGTGCAATATAATTTAACTTAAATTGCTGTAAGACTTTTAATTGTTTTTTTTTACCAGAATCTTTGTTGATAACTAAATTTTTTTTACTTTTTAAAAAAACCTAGTATGAAAGGATGGCACAAGATCCGAACAACAAACGCATTGATATAGAATCTATTGATCCAGTTCACATAACACAAATATCTACTTTAAAAAAGTGACGGTGAGTGGGGGGCACGCGCGTGTGTGTGTGACGTCATCAGCTACTCACGAGTGCAGCTCGGGGGAGGTATCCGGCAAGGTGCCCAGCGTCAAGCGGTCAGAGGGCGCGGGGGGACCGACCGTGATCGAGCTCTCTACGCTCTCAGTGATCACCGGTTTGACTATCGGCTGTGATTCCGCCGTGGGGGTGATTGCTTCTGCGCTGGGCGGCGTGAGGTTGAAGAAGGAACTGTCTATGCCGACGGCCGGCGGCCGCCCGCGCGGGAACCGGAGCGTAAGTGACGCGCTAGCCTTCTTCTGTACTCGGCAATCTGATACCACAACTGGTCAGTGAGCTGCTGGACGCGTGCTCTTGGCATAGCTGACTCCTCAACTTGACGTTCTCTTTTTTTTAATGTATATTTGAATATGGAAGGACGTATATTTCCGTTGGATAGTCATGTTCAAGAACGGCACATGGCTCGATTATTTTCTTATTTTTTATGGCCAATACGTCAAAATTTTATTTAAAAAATAATTTACGTTTATGTAAATAAGTTAAAATAACATTACATTGTCAATCGCCATGGCATAGTTTCCTTGATTCAATTATACGTTGAAAAATCGGAACATTCTCTGAAAGTTGGGAGTCGTCCAAACCAAGAATACGTTGAATGGTTTGATCCACATGCCGATGTCACACTCGGTGGTAGATGTCCATAATGGTTCCTGTGTTCTTCGGTCGATGTTCGTGACAAGCTACGAATGACAGCGGTGACCGGAGCGCCATATTTCAACGGCTGGTGACGTCATGGGGGCGCGTTGATTACGTCATGTCGTGACGCGTGATATGGCGTGACGTCGCACAATATACAGGTGACGATCTTTGGTAGTGATGTGTGTAGATGTCAGTGCTAATTGTTAAACTTATTACTTTACTGCACGATGATTTGATTTCTACCATGGGTGTCGAGACGATATGGTAAAGCGTTTGGAGTTGAATCTTAATGATACACATCTTATATTCTATACAAAAATATTTTTTGTTACATATGAAAATCAGTTTAGATAATTCCTTATACATAAAATGACCTGATGATTTGTTTAGCAGTTTCAGCTCACTTGTCTGTTGTTGAAGATTTGTGGTTTTAAGATATAATTATTGTCTTATTTTAAACTTAGCTTAATAAAATAAGGCTTAACCTAGAAAACTTATGCTTAGTCAACGATCTTGAACAACTTCAGGATGAAAAAAAAAAACTATCATCTCATACAAATCAGTATTTTTAATCGAACAGATTGTATTCAGAAGGATTTTTTTTTGAGATAGTTGATCAGATCTATTGTCAGAGCAAGTCTTTTTTGTGTGAGTAAAGGTTTATAATACTATGTCTGTATAATGTAATATCGCCTAATAGCTAATAGGCCGATGTTGTGGAGTCGGATTTGCGCGATCAAGCCATTGATTGGCGAGAAATGGCGCAAGACCGAAACAAGTGGCGCACACTCGTATGACAGACCAAGAGTCAGTTTGGGTCGCTGAGTAGAGTGGAGTGGTATAGCAGGTAGCGTGGGGTCACAGTAGACTCAGAACAGTAAGTTATCTCCATACCAACTGGCCGCATCGGTTTGAATGTGAGCACGCCGTGTAGGCACACGCCGTCACGCACACGCTTGCACTTAGCCCATACTGCCGCACCCTTATTTTATGCTAGTGTGTGCGTGATAGCGCGTGTCTACACGGCGCGCGGCGCGGACGCATACATTCAAACCGACAGCGGCACGTTCGTATGAAGATAACTTACTAGGTTTACTGTGGTGGGGTTCATGTATAGGTACAGTGCGTGTGTGTGTGTGTGTGTGTGTGGTGGCGCGCGTCCGAGTACTCCGGGTGCAGGCCCAGGCGCAGCAGCGTGGGGTTCATGTATAGGTACAGTGTGTGTGTGTGTGTGCACGTACTCCTGTCGATGTTGCGCTGCAGGTGGCTGGCGACGCGGTGGCGCGCGTCCGAGTACTCCAGGTGCAGGCCCAGGCGCAGCAGCGTGGGGTTCATGTATAGGTACAGTGTGTGTGTGTGTGTGTGTGTGCACGTACTCCTGTCGATGTTGCGCTGCAGGTGGCTGGCGACGCGGTGGCGCGCGTCCGAGTACTCCAGGTGCAGGCCCAGGCGCAGCAGCGTGGGGTTCATGTATAGGTACAGTGTGTGTGTGTGTGTGTGTGTGTGTGTGTGTGTGTGTGTGTGTGTGTGTGCACGTACTCCTGTCGATGTTGCGCTGCAGGTGGCTGGCGACGCGGTGGCGCGCGTCCGAGTACTCCAGGTGCAGGCCCAGGCGCAGCAGCGTGGGGTTCTGCTCCACCAGCGCCGTTATCTCCATCTCTATCTTGTTGCCCAGCACTTGCGACCGCTAAACAAACAAATAAAACATATTATCACTAGAAATAAAGGACAAAAAAAAAGTAAAGAACATTTTGACGTGACAATGTCTTATAATTCGATGGAGCCGGCTGCACGCACGAAAAAACATGACGCAATGCGGCGTTACCGCGCGGCTGAGGCGTTCCATTTAAGGCTTGAAGTGCAAGCGAGAGCGCGGAACGAGCGACAAAGAGGCACAATCGTTGTCACGTTCAACTATCGTCAGTAAACCGACTTTACAGACAACCGCATTTTTTATATTGTATTGTCACTTAAAGCTGAAGACAATTCAGATACCTAATCAAGTCAATACGAGTAACGCTATATAAGAATAAGAAAAGGTACGGTTTAGTTTAATATCAACCTCAGGAAAACTAAGCTGTTATTGTGCTATTATAATACACATAGAATGCCCACCGTCCTCTCACACCGAGAAGCAAACAACTCTATCAACGCTAAATGGGCTTAGAAGCACCTGTCTCTTACACACGAATGAGATTTGTAAATCTCATGCCAACTTTGTCTAAAAAGGGCTCCATCTTTTCGTATCAAAGGCTCAAATAACCCAATCATATGACAGAATACTGGGACAATAACTGTCCCAGTATTCTGGCACACAGAGATTTTCATAAGCTCCAGTATTGAACTAGTGTTAGGGCATGCCAGACACGACGATTTAGGGAGGCCATGGTATCGTCGTATTTAAAGTTGGGAGTAATTTGGTCTGTAGTAGTTACCTGGCTGGAGGCTCGGAACTCCTCGACAGTGTGCGTGGTGAGCAGGCTCTTGACCAGCTGCACCACGCCCAAGGGGGATATGAAGTTGGTCTGTAGTAGTTACCTGGTTGGAGGCTCGGAACTCCTCGACAGTGTGCGTGGTGAGCAGGCTCTTGACCAGCTGCACCACGCCCAAGGGGGATATGAAGTTGGTCTGTAGTAGTTACCTGGTTGGAGGCTCGGAACTCCTCGACAGTGTGCGTGGTGAGCAGGCTCTTGACCAGCTGCACCACGCCCAAGGGGGATATGAAGTTGGTCTGTAGTAGTTACCTGGTTGGAGGCTCGGAACTCCTCGACAGTGTGCGTGGTGAGCAGGCTCTTGACCAGCTGCACCACGCCCAAGGGGGATATGAAGTTGGTTTGTAGTAGTTACCTGGTTGGAGGCTCGGAACTCCTCGACAGTGTGCGTGGTGAGCAGGCTCTTGACCAGCTGCACCACGCCCAAGGGGGATATGAAGTTGGTCTGTAGTAGTTACCTGGTTGGAGGCTCGGAACTCCTCGACAGTGTGCGTGGTGAGCAGGCTCTTGACCAGCTGCACCACGCCCAAGGGGGATATGAAGTTGGTCTGTAGTAGTTACCTGGTTGGAGGCTCGGAACTCCTCGACAGTGTGCGTGGTGAGCAGGCTCTTGACCAGCTGCACCACGCCCAAGGGGGATATGAAGTTGGTCTGTAGTAGTTACCTGGTTGGAGGCTCGGAACTCCTCGACAGTGTGCGTGGTGAGCAGGCTCTTGACCAGCTGCACCACGCCCAAGGGGGATATGAAGTTGGTCTGTAGTAGTTACCTGGTTGGAGGCTCGGAACTCCTCGACAGTGTGCGTGGTGAGCAGGCTCTTGACCAGTTGCACCACGCCCAAGGGGGATATGAAGTTGGTCTGTAGTAGTTACCTGGTTGGAGGCTCGGAACTCCTCGACAGTGTGCGTGGTGAGCAGGCTCTTGACCAGCTGCACCACGCCCAAGGGGGATATGAAGTTGGTCTGTAGTAGTTACCTGGTTGGAGGCTCGGAACTCCTCGACAGTGTGCGTGGTGAGCAGGCTCTTGACCAGTTGCACCACGCCCAAGGGGGATATGAAGTTGGTCTGTAGTAGTTACCTGGTTGGAGGCTCGGAACTCCTCGACAGTGTGCGTGGTGAGCAGGCTCTTGACCAGCTGCACCACGCCCAAGGGGGATATGAAGTTGGTCTGTAGTAGTTACCTGGTTGGAGGCTCGGAACTCCTCGACAGTGTGCGTGGTGAGCAGGCTCTTGACCAGCTGCACCACGCCCAAGGGGGATATGAAGTTGGTCTGTAGTAGTTACCTGGTTGGAGGCTCGGAACTCCTCGACAGTGTGCGTGGTGAGCAGGCTCTTGACCAGCTGCACCACGCCCAAGGGGGATATGAAGTTGGTCTGTAGTAGTTACCTGGTTGGAGGCTCGGAACTCCTCGACAGTGTGCGTGGTGAGCAGGCTCTTGACCAGCTGCACCACGCCCAAGGGGGATATGAAGTTGGTCTGTAGTAGTTACCTGGTTGGAGGCTCGGAACTCCTCGACAGTGTGCGTGGTGAGCAGGCTCTTGACCAGCTGCACCACGCCCAAGGGGGATATGAAGTTGGTCTCCACGTTGACGACGCGCAGGGTGCTGTTTGAAGCCAGCGCGTCGGCCAGCAGCTGCGCCGTGCGGTCGTTAAGGCCCACGTTCACCAGGGATAGCACCTCCAAGTTTGTGTTGGTCTTTAAGGCCTCGAATAGCTTCTCGAATTTCTCGTCGCTTATGTTCTGAAAGGAATAGTCGTTTTAGTTTCTGGCACAGACTTTAGCTCTTATTCCAACCTACTCGCTGTGATTATGGATTAGGCTTGAGTAGACCATGCTGGCCCAATGTGACAATGAGTAAACGATTAAGGAATTGTCATGAAAAATTGTCCGAAACTGCATAATACCTTAATATTATTCCAATTGAGATCAGTGAGTTTCTGGTCGTTGTCCTTGACTCGCTGCACCGTGTCGTCGGGGTCTGTGTCGTTGGGGGGGTCCATTGGGAATATCTGCAATTTCAATAAAAGTAATATTATTGTTATTTTCTAAGAAGGAATAAGGTAGGTAATTCGGGATGCAGTACTGCTGAAGTAAGTATTGAGGCAGTACTGCTATCTTTCTGAATTTGCGCAATACGTGATTGGTTGTCCAATACATAACATGAACTAGCATGTAATATTTGGTGAGCTAGTTTTTATTTGTTTCTGGTGAAAAAGACGCACTAGGTTAAAAGTGGTGCTGGGTTTAATACTTAACGCCATTGATTTATAATAGACCACAAATGAAACATGAACGATTAAAAAATGGGACGGCAAAGAGGTGCTCAAGCATATCTTTTACCACAGTGAAAATACAACCATAGTAAGAAAGACTAAGGTTGAAGTTAGTAAAAATCACATAGTACACTTTGATTCTAGTGCACTACGTTACCGCAATGGAAATGCGACCGTAATGGGAGAGAATAAGGTGTGAAGTGATTACCTTGGGTTTGGTAGCTTTCGTGATGCCGTCCCAGCCGAGGCCGACGGGCTGGCCCTTGTTGAGTAGAGATGCGTGGTACTGGTCCTGATTCATCATAGAGTGGAAACCGAGGATGGCTGGAAAACAATGACAACAGTACATTCGTTTAAGTTTTTAAAATACACAAGTGCTATCAGCAAAGTTCCCGCTAGCCCAGTTTGAAAATATTCTCCTTGCACGCGATGTTCGTCTCTAGCCCCGCCTTTTTGTTCGATTTACCAATTACCGATGATTTCTGAAGTATATTTCTGAAGAAACGTAGACTCGAAAAATAATGTTTATAGTTGAGTATGTCAATATAATGTTTATGATGGAAAAAAACAGTAAGGCGGCAGCTAGCATACTTTGTCTCGAACCACTGCACACAATATTATCCCTTAAGGTAGGCAAGCGGCAATTTTGCTGATATGATAGTACATTTCTAGTAAAAGCATGTATGGATGTATAACAACTCTTTCGCAATTACATCATTATTCGTTAACTTATACAGCTTATATAATGTATCCCCACCGAAGGGCTTGAGTCTATCCTGCATCAGGGTGAATAGGCCTTAGCAGTGGCCCAGTGCGGGTTGATCGACTATACATGCAACCTATGAATTTCTTCGCAGGTGTGTGCAGGTTTCTTCACGATGTTTTCCTTCACTGTAACAGCTTCGTAAAAACGTCAAAAATACAGTGTTAAGTGTAGAGGCGGGAACGATCATCAACATCGATGCTATTATTATTCTTTAAAATCTCATAATATTTTCGATCACAGCTTTGTAACGAACTAATTAGATTATACACTCTCTCCTTGCCAGGACTTATTGACACCTTACACAAAACGTTAACAAAATTTGCAAATCACAGCGTCATTTGGCAGAAGATCCAACAATCTTTTTAATTTTAGTGTTGTAAGACACAGTTAAATTCGCGCCGCACCTCTTAATAACGTTTTGATCTCAGCCATTTGGCAGCGGACAACTTCAGATATACAGTAAAATAAAACAGCTTGAAAAACAGTAATATTTTTGTAAGAACCTGGAGTCTGGAAGTTTTTTGTGATAGTTTTTAGTGAATGTTATGCATACTGTAAGGCAAACTAACCAGTACCAAGTTTTGTTCTGGATATATGCCAGCATTATAAATTCCAACTGTTATTGCCGCCGGCGGCAATTTTTCTCATTAAACATAATATATCGTTCTACGACTTCGTACTCTATTTAATTACGAAAATTAAGTCAGTTACTCAGCAAATTAAGTCAGCTAACCCAGTTACAAAATCTGCAGTTTCGTCCAGTAGTTGCCGTGCTGAGTGAAAAACAGGACAGGCAGAGCTCAAAACCTCGTACATTCTAAAGTACGTCAAGAATAATTTTGAATTTTGGGTCGTTCATATTTCGGAGTATTTGAATCTGTATAAGTAATATGCTAATAAATATGTGTTATGCTTAAAGTGCTATTGACTGTACATTTAAGATGCTCTCTTTAAACTTTTTGCAGAGAATAATAAATCACAAATATTTGTTTTCCTAGTCAAAAGTAGACTGGCATACTGACATTCGTATTAGTTCATAAATAAAGAAAAGTAATATGAATGCTTTGTTTTCTAAAATTCTTAGCGCGCAGTGCCAACGCGATTATGACCTTGACTGGATGATAACGGGAAATAGTTGGAACACCAATGTTTGTGAGGAAAAATAGTTTACATTTAAATTGAGTGTTATGTACAAACTTTATTAATTTTAAACCTATTATTCCTAACATGCCTAACGGTTTTTACCCTGCGGCTGCGACTCTTGCAATTTTTTCTGAGGGAAAGATATATTTTCTCATTTCATCTTATCATTCAACATACTTTTTAAAGCTATAACTATAGCTATAGCTATAATATTTCACCATAACCAGGCCTGGCTCACTTCGCGTCAGAGCTCCAGAATGTACCTACGCCGGCGTCCGCCTTAAGGCGGATAGTAAGTAAGGAGCGACGCGCACCCGAGTGACGACGCCCGTGCTTTAATTCGCTTATTCCAAGTCTTATTTTAATTAGTATGGGTGAACGAAAAGTAAAAAGGTATTGTATAGGCATTCGGGTGTTTAAATAACAATAGGAATGTCAATGAGGTAACATTTTTTTTCCTTCCGAGTAATATCGAAAGCTAAGATAATACTTTTATTGTCTTTAATATCATTTTTATTGATTAAATCATTATAATAATGAAATAACTTCAGGTATTAACATATTTAGTGATATCACTCTACCCCAGCTGCTATATTTTCGTGTAAATGTTAACCACCTCTAATTAGAAATCGTTCAGTATAAGTAGACCTCCCAGAACTAGTGATTGCTTACTAATACAAGCTCACATAAACTGGTTACTAGTTAAATGCTCATAAGTTAAGTAATAAAATAAAGAAATGTATTGAAAATGACGAACTTTAGATCAAATAGTAGCCACGATACAGGCTGCGCCTAGTGTGGTTGCTTTGTAAAACAATTATTGTAACTGGTCAAGTTTAATTAAAATTATTTATTATGATTATTATTAGTTACCAGTGAAGTATTACCAATACCAATATAATATCAAAGGTCTAATTCAATTATTTTGTAATTACGCCCAACCCTACAGAGGAGCGGCTTTATCAAAGGCGCGCGACGGACTTAGTAATGCGGACTCTCGCGTCGCGGACTTAAGGTGCATAATGTTTTAAAACAAGCGCAGCGAGAAACGGTAGGCTATTATAGCCAGGGTCACGTTCGACGCGTTCAAAGTAATTTGAACGTTAGTTGCGTGGTCGCTAGATTGAAATTCGCACGTTTGCTATCAGAGAGTGCGCCTTCTGTACCTAGTACTATTATTTATTCTGTGCCATAACGTAGCATGAACTGTCTAGGGTTGGAAGTTAATGGAAGAAAATGCTGCGAGCCCTAGGTTCCTAACACAGTAGCATTTATTCTTCCTCGTCATATTATCTCAAGCCCAGTGAAGTTTGCTACGTGAATTTTGGGACACAAGCAAATATTTATACCAAGTTGGTTATGAGGACTCATCAATCAACACAAATAATAGCATAGCGTGCCAACTTGTTCACATTCTAAAACTTGAATCAACTAAGGGAATTTGTAGGATGGTAATCTGTGCAATCAATTTACAATCCCCAACCTGTCTGCCATTTGTGGACATTGAGACAATAAATCTTTTTCACCAGGCAGTGGACTGTGTTTAGACATTGAAGTGCATACCGGCTAAGTCAATGATTTCCTCTTGCGATGCGGTGTTGAGTGCGGTTTCATATTCGTCGCCTAGGTCGATGTTGATTTGTTCCTCTGCGTCTGTCAATACTTTGGGCGGCGGTGGGGGTATCCACTGAAATATACGAGACGAAAATCTTCAGTAGTTATACAACAAGATACATGAAAAATAAGCACTTGACGTCGAGTTGCGGAAAACAGCCCGTTGCGACAATACCAATAAAACATTCAGAAAATACATTGACATAAACTTTTTTATTAAGTAAAAATTTAATTGTAAGAGATATTACAATGGACTCAATTCCAACATAGCCGCTAAAATCTCTAAATTTAAGTTCTTGGTTCTTTTTCATTCAAAAAAGGGACAGGTGATTGTAAACCTAAATGCAGAGACGTCAAACATCGATTTTACGCGTAGTTCGCACTAGTTTAGGAGGCATGTGAAAACATCCCACCTGAAATTAAGCTAAATTTGACAGCTGCGCTCTTATTTTCAATATAATTCATTCAAAATTAGATTCATTCAACGTGTTCATCTCCCATCCTTTTCGATTCCCATATAAATGAAAAAGACCAAGAACTTAAATTTAGATATTTTAGCGGTTGCGCCGGAATTGAGCCCTTATATAATACAATACAAATATTACCAATGTTTATCTAATAGAGAAATGGCGGCGGATTAAAATCATGTCGGAGGCCAAGATTCACTATTAGACGTAATCTACCGTATTAATGAAATATGTGTGCTATTTAAAGATATAAAATACTTTGCCTTTGCTTAAAAAACATATCTAAATAAACCCATGGCGAAATTGTTTTCACAAATTCACTAATTAAGATTGCCTTTGAAATATTATCCTTTAGTTATGGCAAAGTGCTTTATGCATGGAAAATTGTATAATTGGTCATTTGGCAGCATTTGAAATGTGTGACTAACAAACAATTCTAAGATCCATAAACCACCTTTCGTGTGGAAACGTGACAGCCAACACCTTTCTTTTATAGTTCTGTTATAACTTACATAGATCAGTTGTATGTAGTGGTCTTTGAGAATAAATATTGCTCAAACTCAAATCATATAAGCTATAACAGTAACATGTGGATAGTGTCCAAGAAATTTAATTCATTTTAAAAATGCATCTACCTCACCTACCCAACCCACAGACGAGATGACAAAGATGGGAGTTTATATGCATGCTATCTCGTTGAAAGCGAGCGCAATGTGTGTTACAGGCTGCATATAAACTCGGATATAGGCCACGCTGTCCTGCGTCTGTGGGTTTCCTTTTTGAGGGTTTTATAAGAGGTGGTGTATGAGATATTATTTAAATATAACTAAATTCATTTATTGAAATTAATAAGAAAAAGAAAGTTGTTGTACCTTCTTCCCTCTAACGACACCAGCGACGTAAGGTTTGACCTCGGGCCGGTCCGGAGTCTCCAGGGCTTGTTTGTTGATGTGTTCTATAAGTTTCTTGCGGTTCAGGGGGCCGGTGGGGTCTTTTTCACACTCGTAGTTGTGACGTTGGGAGGGGGGTAGAAAGTTGTCCTGGAAATATACAAAAATACTAATTACTATTATATTATTACAACAAACAAATCAGCTAATATTATATTTTCCAGTGTTTAGTGCCATTGTCTAAGCAAGTATACATACTTAGAAACAATAGATATTGTTTAAAATACATTTACTGATATATGAAAACTTTTGCAGCATGCATGCATTTACTCATAACCTTCGCAACTACATTGTTTTAATTAGTCACAATAGTTCAAATGCTTGGTTAATTGCAATATTTTGAATTGTGCAAGTATGGTAGGATTATATATTTTTTTATTGGCACACCTTGAATACAAGGCTCTGAATATCAACTTGGAAATATTATGCTTGATCATAATAAAAAAATTTATATCATGTTTTATGATAAAACATATTTGTGAGCCTTTAGCAGTTTCTTATTCAGGAAAACTATTACATTTTGGAAATTTCCTATGAAATTTTTCATGAATTTAAAGTAACTTAGACACTTCCTCATAGGTTAAAAACCTGCAAAGCATACGGTTAGTAGTTAAGGTACAGTAACTATGCAAAACAGAGTTAAAATGGGCACTGGAGCATGACCCATTGCTTAGTAAATACCAAGTTGAATTCTGAAATAGACCTCATTCATACTTGTAATGTAATAATACTAACTGGTTTGATGCAGTACACTTACCTAGTTAGTGAAGTAAATTACTAGAAAGAAACAATTTTAAGAACAGAATGTACTATCTAATAAAAAATACATAATGCTTTAAAAATAAATATTTATGTATTAGCATGCTCAATGATTTTAAATTTTTTGCTTCGATTTATAAATACTATGTATTATGTTTTAAAGAAATGTATTCTAGCAAACTGTTGAGATAAAATGTCTACTATCATATTATTTCATCTTTTTACATAAGAAATCTTTACTATTATTTTATTATTCAGAAAATCTTGAAGAAATTTCTAAACCCTTTGCACTTGGACTGAAAAATGTGGACATAATTTAAATTGAAAAAAATTGTCAATTTTTTTATAACTTTATAATTGTATTAATCAAAAATCTATTTCACTACCATTTGTATGGCTATTAGAGTGCAGAGTTTGGCCAATGGCAGAGCATCTTCACAGTGATAAGTGAGTATATTGTCAGTCAAGGTCGGCCACAATGCCATAGCAATTGTACTGTTTACCCACAGCAACAAACACTGCTTTTTGGTGTTACTCATGATCTTTTATCAAATCACCTTGGATTTGTATAACTTGTAAATTTAAATGTAAATAGAGAGATGACTGTGATTAGAATGACATAATTCATATATCTCATTTCAAATTTTCTAAAGTGATATAGTTTTGTATAAAAAGATGCAAGAAATATAAATTTGTGATAAAATAAACAAGCTAATTATATTTTATACAAACAAAACCAGATATGAGTTGAAATAACTATGACACATATTGTGCTAAAACCACAAGTTCTACACTATATTTTAAAACTGAATACAAGGAAACTTTATCTCAAAAACTAGGTTTAAGTATGTCATGTAAATTGTTTATGTAGTGAGTATTTTGTGTTCCCATTCAAAAGTAAATGTGTAACAATTTAGATACTTAAAGATTAACAATATAAAATTTATTACACATAAAACATTATGTACTACGAACAAAATATTAGGTACTGAAGTCTTGAATAGAACAGCTTGACCAAATATTTATTCAGATATGTAGTAGCTATGAAATTGACTTATTTAATTATAAGTAAGTAGCATAAATTGTATTACCTCCTTATGTAGTTTACTTTTATCATTTACTACTAATAAGCCCCTGTAAGGACACTCAGATATTATTGATAATACTGTAAAAGGATTACAATTATCAAAATGGAACATACTTAATTGTCTATCTTTGTTTGCCAGTAAGAAGATGATAATAATACAAAATATGCAAATTTGTAAGAGTTTACATATCTAAATTAAGTAAGATAAATTTATTACAATGTAAGCCGGAGGAAACAAAATAGTTAAGAATTGAAGACTGGGCTTTTTAGACATACTCAAGTCACCCTTAAGAGTAAAATAAAATATAAACTTTGTCTCAAGCCTAAGCCTACATTGACATGATTGTTAGATCCGAGTTTTCCAACAGCCAAACAGTCAGTTAACATGTTTCATGACATTAATTTAAATATCAAGTCTGGTTATATTATTTTAGTGATATCGGGCCCAGGGGTAAAATTCTTCCATAAAGATCATGTCATTCGTCTGCTCTACTTGCAGGGTTTCCTTCAAATACATAGTCGGTCAGAGAGTCAACTTCGGGTGGGGTAAAAGATGATGAAGAACAATGATAGATAAGAAAAGGATACTCACGTCAGGATCAACTTCCTTGGCTAGCATGGTGAGTTCTTCCTGGCTTAGCTTAGACAGCAGCTCGTCCACATCCACCTCATCATACTGGGACAGCTCGCGTCCAAACAGCTTGGCCGGCGTTGTCATCGTCGTGGTTTTCGTACTCGACGATTTCTGCAACCACCAACACTCCACGTTAATCTAACTTTTCACAAGCACTTCATATAAACAAGGATGATAATAGTACAGTCATTATCACAGGCAAATTGGACAAGATAACAAAGAAAACATGATAAAACATAGATTTGTAGCATGCATTTTCTGTGTCCACCACACCCATTGATTTTAATTGATTAATTATCACTGAATACTATTTTGACCTATGTAGTTTGGGCATTTTATTAACAAGGTAATTCTAATGAAAAATAAGTAATATTACACATTTTCTTACATAAAATATCCACAAAAACCTATTGCAATAAACAAGATCTAAAACCAAATCAAATGTCACGAGCGCACTCTACCGATGACAGATACGGACTAAAATAAAGTATGACAGCAGACAGAGATAGCGCACACCGCGCAAAGCAGTAAATTGCATAAGTGCAAAAGAGACAAGAAAATTAGAGCGGGGATCAGTTGAAGCTTTGAAGAAATACCGGTTCCTTATCTTTCCATTGTATAATTTCCATAATACCTTTAATGAAAACGTTGTTTTATAATTTATTATGTGTATGTATTTCAGTACAAGCTGCCCTAATCAGTTATCAGCTTATAAAATATCATGAGGTCCCCGCCAAAGGGCCTCGCTCGTCTCGCTCGACCCACTACAAGTTGGTCAACTTCACTGGACTTCACAAGTTTCTATAGTTTTTTGCAGTTCCTCTCCTCACTGTTTTCTTTATATGTTTACTACTAACATTAGTTTCTCTTGTTTTCTTTCACCGTAACAGCATCGAATAAACGTATATATCTATCACATGAATGAAAGTACCTACCTATGTACATACAAGTGTACGTGGCGGTTGTCGAACCCGGGCCTCCTAGATGGAAAATCGTCAGATCTTACGTTCCCACCGAGGGTAGGGACTACTATTTGGTATTCTGTGCCGAGGGGCGCGAGCGTAGGTACCCTTTGAAATTAGGGCGACTAGACTAGACAGACACCACGCTGCGCTATCCCGCCACGTCCCACTGCGCTGTCCCGCCCACTGCGGTTTGGTCAACTTCCCATACAACCTCTGAATTTCTTCGCTTGTGTTTGGTCTCGAATTTTCCTTTATCGCGAAAGCGTCGAAAATTCGAACCCGCGCATCCCGAATGGGAAACAAAAGTTCTAACCACAACATTACCGAGGCTTTCACTCATATACCTGTAATTGGGCGAATGTAATTTACGGATTTTGTTTATTTTTATGTATAGGCTGTAAGTTTCCCATGAAAATAAATAAATCATAATTATGTACGAGTAGATGGCTACGTCAGAAAATGTTACTATAAATGTATTTACATCGAATTGTGTTTGTAGTAGAGTAGCTTTCGGTAAAGGCCTCAGACAGTAGGTATAGTCAAATAGCTCTAAAACGGGATGATTACGCAACGAGTATGTCACGCCGCGCTCGCGCATTCATAGATATTAATTGAACCTACGACCTTTGCTGCAGCGTAGCAGTAGGTACCACAGTACAAACGTCAATGACACCTTTCGAAATATCTTATGCTTATTGAATTACTTAGTCATTTATATACCCTGAGCACATGCTGAGCACAGAATATTGAATAGTAGGTTCTTCCTACCCTGAGCATTACAGAAGCCAGCACATGCGGCTGGACACTTTGACCTAGAGCTCCGTTATTTCCTAGTAGCACAAACAGCTAATAGTAGGATAGTGGCGAATTTCGTAACGCGTGTGTCCAGCCGCGGTTCTCTATTGTATTCCCTAAAATTTGTTATCCTACTTTTTATTTTCCCTAGCATTTTAGTCCTAAATATCGATTGTCCTAATGATTCTAGTCCTATTCTTTAACTCCTACTGTTCATTGCCCTATTTTTTTTTATCCTAATGATGGTAAGCCCTAATGTCCATAGTTATAATTCTTTATATTCCTAAAATGTATAGTCCTAAATAAAAATAATAATAACTTAGCAAAAACAGGTTAGCAAATTATACACAACAACTTTTGGCGTTATTTTGGCCAGCCACAAAGATAAAACGTAGGAAGAAATAAATGGTTTACTAAAATACAAAATAATATGTGTTAGTCAGTCGTGTCAGTATCGCTCGCAGGTCTCGCTGTTAAAATTTTGGTTGGTTGCTCATAATGTCGAATAATAACTAATATCAAGTGTTCAAAACAATTAAAGGACAATTACAATTAAAGTTAAATGTGAACGGTAATATATACGAGAAAAATAGAACTCATACATAACGGTAATTACTACTGGGCGTGTGAACTGAGATATAATAAGATTTTTTTCATCTACTATTCAACCTACCGAGGATTTTTTAGATATATAAGAGAGGAGGATCGAAATTAGGAATTTCAAACTTTAGTGACATAAATATTAGGACTAAAGAATATTAGGACAAGTATTACGGTAGGATAATCAATATTTAGGATGATCGATCATTAGGACGATCGAATATTAGGAAAATGATGTTCGGATAATCGACTTTAGGACTATAAACATTAGGAAATACAACAGGCTCCCTCCAGCCGCATGTAGGTAGGTACTGGCTTTTGTACCTGTGTCGAAACTCATAATTTATTATTTACATTTCGTTATCGTCCCCACAGAGGGGCTCGAGCCTATCTTATCTCATTAAGGTGAAGAGACTTTGGAGTTGACTATGCACCTTGGCAATTATATATTCTGTGTCATTGGCCCAACTTCACAGACAACCTGTAAGTTTCTTGTCAGGTATTGAATCGCTGAATGTAAGAGCGCTGAAACTGAAACTGGTACACAGAATAATGATTAATTTAGTTCATTTTGTTTACGCAGCAAAGCGCAATCATAAAACTGAACAACTATTGCAAAAGAGACAACATAGATATAATTTTTTCACTTTTCATGTCATTTCGCTGTCTTTACATAGAATACGTATGACTACAAAATCAGCTTTCGTAACATCTCAGTAAGTGCTTATTTCAAAAGGTCATTTTGATTGTATTCAAGTGCCGCTGTTATTATTAAACATTATATGATTATGTGTAAGGCCTCAACAGGCACGACATGAAAGTCACTGCACGACCAGTTCATGCTGCAATTTTGATATCAATTGAGATTGTAGCCTAAACATACCCTTATTAAAAGGGCTTGATATAAAATTTTATATTGTTGCCACATACATAACTATTTGGAGTTTTTAAAATATTTATCTTTTAATTACTGTAAGTTAAAAAAATCCGCCCTACTCATGTGAAATTTAAAAAATCTTTAACAAGTAACATTCATTAGGATCTTACGTACTACGTCTATTAAATTGCATGTTATACATAATACTATTACCTAGGTACTAAAAATAATGATCATTTGATTAACGAAAAAATATTGCAACATCAGATGTAATCTTAGGGACAGTTTAAAACAATGAGCTTTCTGTTACATGGTAGCCGTTGAAAGCTGTGAAAAGTGTACAGTTAACACCATTGTTAACAATACCGACGCAGCGAAAGTGAAATCTCTGAGCCCATTGTGAAACACTATAAAGTGCTATAAATTTCGTAATTACAACTCTTCACCTTTATTGGAGTAGAATCGTATTTAAGAATTTTTATACAGCTAGTCATGTAAACTTTCTCTATAAAACACATCTTACTCGTAATAAAGGCAATGGATGCTTGCTTGTCAGTCAACTGGATAATGTGCTTTGTGCTTGCATATAAAAGAAACCACTAAATGGAATTGGATAGCTTGATACGTCGATTTTTGAGTCACTTCTAGGACAAATAAAAAAAATCTACGCATTTACGTCGTTGTAAAGAAGCACTCGTTATAAAAACGGCTTAATATAAAATTTAATTATCCGGATTAGGAAGACTGGCTGGTGTTGAAGCCAAAAAAGTACTATCGTCCTAATTTTAAGGAGTATTAAATAAACCATACTAGGCTTGCTCTATTATCACACAAAGAACTGCTGTGCTGGTACTAAAACCTACATTTATGAAATAAGTGTAAACAGGTAATTTCTACGTAATTTACGAAATAAGGCAAAGAAAAAGAGCCAAAACACCTCGGCATATTGCAGAATTTCAATGGAACTAATTTTATAATGGAAATTGTTGCCATAGTCGTAAAAATATACACGTGGCGCCCCCCCAGAGCAGGTTTTTTATTTCTTTGGTCAGGCTTTACTCAACGTCACTCATTGCGTAGTTAAACTTAACTTGCGTAAAACTGTGGCAACAGAATGGCTTCTCAACAACTATCGCTGTAAATGCCACAATAGGTAATTGTTACGATAAAAATTGTTACTGACAGGCAGTACCTACATAATAAATTTAACGAAGCAGTTTACACCCGTCATAAATATAGGGTACATACAATACCAACATTTTCTACGCCCGCATTGTGTTTTTGACTTTTCCGCGCACAGTTTCCCGTAGGCATGAGATATTTTCCCGTGGTAAAAAGTATCTAAGATGTTGACCGGCAATATAAGGTACGTACGTACACCATCATGCAAAATTTCATTCAAATCGGTTGAAAAGTTTTCGAGATAAGCCCGTACAATTCGCTGAGCCGTATGAGTTTCTATAGTTTTTTTAATAATATCACGGGAATTTTAAATTTTCCGGGATTTAAAGTAGGTATCTGAAATGATGACCGGGGATACCATAATACAAAATTTCTTTTTTTTTTAAATTGACCTATATGCTTGTGTCGAAAAGGTACGACCAATGAAGCTTCACCGGACTTGGACAAAATTTAATTCAAATCGGTCCGACAGTTTAGCATATTAGCCCCACAAACCGACAAATAGCAATAGAACATTTGAAAAAAAACAGGATATGTTCTATATCACTTTTTATATCTCCCCGACTCCTGACTCGTTTTTAGCATTTTTTTTCTATGTACAGATTTTCGACCACTGCTACAGTTTTACTATATAAATTATATAACACTAAAGGAGAAAACACATAAATCTTACAGTAGGTACATAAACGAAAGTTGCCTTTTTGTTATTGCTAAGAAAGCAATCTCTACCAGGCAACTTTTGTGTGAGAAAAGCGTTTGAAAGGATAATGAATTGCAGGTTGGCGGCACGAATAAGTATAAGTACACTACTTCTTGATGTCGGTGGTGGTACATCCAACCAGAAGCTTTTAAATGTTGTCCCCCATGATCCCATGACGTATGTTTGTTCGCTGTGATTGATCTGTATCGATGTTGTTTGTTCCCGGCGACCACGCGGCCTGGCTGGCTGCCGGCCAGCTTGCTATAATTGGTGGCCACCGTGGTCACCACACCGACAAGCGGTATTCTTGGCGCGGCCACTGGCCTTCCTACACACCAGCTATTCCGCTAAAAAATAAATTGCAATCCGCACTTGACCTAGTCCTATGGTAGTTGCGTTTACAGGTGAACGAACTCTTTTCTTGAATTATTATGGCCTGCGTTTATAGACAAGCTAGTGTCACTGCCATATCGCAAGGCAAACTACTTTATATTTGACATTTGATTTTACTAAATAAACTGAAAAATAAGTTTTGAAATATGACTCTACCTTACGGGCCCCCATTACCAGTTTCACCCCTAATACGAGGAGCTAGATGGGCTTTATTTATTGCTGGGTTTTTCTACGCACAGGGCAAATTGAGGGTCTACCGAATCCTGGCCGATATGGACCGCGAAGCGGCAGCAGCAAGAAAAGCTGAGTGGAAGAAACAGCAAGAGATCATCAAAGCTAGAAATGCCAAGGATCCTTGGGGATCCGCATTTTAGTGGGCGGACTGACCAATAGGGATGTTTCTGGCTAGTTAAATGAACTTATTTTTATGAAATATCAAAACAATATTTTACATGGAAAATTGAAGGAAACTAAATTTATGTCGTCACAGGTTTGTATTTTTGCTTTTGTACTCATTTGACTTTGATTTGCAATGATAAATCATACATGCCCCGTGGCCTAGTTGGTAGTAGGTCTAGGTATGTCTGCCTACTAAGCACAGGGTCGCGGGTTCGAATCCCGCCCAGGGCAAACATTTGTGTCATGAGAACTTGTGTTTCCCTTGTGTTTGGATGTTGTATATTTACATATGTACGAGTATGTATATAAGCTGTCTGACAGTACACGCTCTGCCGAGTTTGGGGTCAGATGGCCGTGTGTGAGATGTCCCCACATAATAACAATATTACAATATAATTATTACATTTGTTAACAATCGTCCAAAATAAGTAATACTACCAGTAATTTAAGATGTTTTATTGCCTAAATAAATAATGTAAGATAATTTATTTTGAATATAGCGTCAACATCTCTATTACAGTATTTGCTCGAAATCTCTAAAGCTTCTCCCCGCTCCTCAGTGTTGTCTGTGTTAGCGGAAACAAGGAGCTGAGCTGTGCGAAATTGTGAAGAAGTGTATATTCGTTGCTGCTTGCTTGTCATGTGGGTTTCCTTCCAAGTTAACCAACCTACTGGATCTACATCATAATGAATGATATTATGTCTTATCTAATTGAATGGACTTCATGTTAAACTCACTGAGATATATTAAAAACTGCTTGTTGTTTTCTTTTCCAGAACGAAAACTCAGATGAAAACATTTTTGTCTTGAATGATGTCGAACCATTTCATGTATTTGCCTAAAGATAAATTAAAGTTTTAAATCGGATTTGTTATAATAAGTAATAGTATTCGTTCATATAATTTAAGTTTCTATGTAATATATAACTGATAAATAAAATTATAAGTATTAAAATTTTACTGTTTTGATAATTGGTAGTGATTTAAAAGTGGTAAATAGTTTATTGCTAAGTTTCATACAATCCACTAAAAGGAATTAATATTTTGGTAACACTTATTTTGCTAGTTTTCATATAAGGAGAGTCTTGATTTATAGGAAGTAATTGTGAAAATTTTGTGTTACTCAGTTTCTTTTTCACGAACGTTACTCTTATATGAAGAGAAGAATTAGCCAAAAGACTATTGCTGCTCTGAATTAAAATAGGAAACTAAACTGGTTAAATAAAAATATAAATTAGTTTAGGTATAGTAAAGTAAAATAGCACAGTGTTATAATAGTCTGTCGTAATATTGTCCATAACATGCTTCAACGGAAGTCGATATTATTTTCTTCCGTTTTTACCAACTAATTGAACACTTACATTACATGCTTTTTACTTCTAACGTAACGACTGTTTTTATTTGTAAACCAATAACGTTTGATTAACCGATTAATTGTTAGTGAAAAAACTTTACATTAAATAAAACCCCAGGTCTCATTAATTCGAAAATATTTTTTCGCCGTGAATGGATATGCCAATTTGCCTGTACCCTAAATTCACGAATAAAAATATTTTGTATTTGTATTTGTATTTTGCCTCCGGAACCTACTCTTTATGAAAACCCTATAGGTAAAATCTGATAACAACCCCTCGCTCGCCGTTTGGTATTGGTAGTGTTGTGTGTGTTATTGTTTATGTGGTAGGTCAGTTCTTCGTAGGTGGTCGTAGGCAATGTAACACTGAACAATCATTCAATCTCAAAAAAAAATCTGCCGCCATTTGTGATTTGCAGCAGACCCGTGTCTCCTTTTTGTTTACAAATAAAAAGAAGTGTTATTTTGTCGGCCCGCTGCTGCAGAGGAGATGGCTCATCAAACCGTACGTTACGTATTAGGTAACCAGTCACGCAGGTGTTGTCAACGGGTGGGCGCGACGCGAGAAGATACCGCTGTTCAGTGACGTCAGCCTTATTAAATATTACATCGAGTTTCTACCCATTCAAGCTTAAAACGTCTGCACTGGGGCGATATTCGAGTGCATATGTAGCTATTCTCATAGAAAGCGGGCGCAATCTGTATTTCTGGCTGTATGTAAACTTGGATATCGCCCTTGGTCTAAGAAAACAAGGTCTAACCGTTAGACCACGTGACTGACACAAGCCTACGTCATTTTGCGCTCTTCATCCTTGTCTATTACACGTATTCGACAAGTATGCATAGGCAAAATTACGTAGAAATGACGTAGGCTCGTGTCAGTCACGTGGTCTAATGGTTAGACCTTGTTTTCTTAGACCATGGATATCGCCCCATAGCCCGCTCTTTCCGTTTATGGGTATTCCCTTCTTTAAAGTCTTTGATAAAGGTTGGCCTCCGCTTTTCTGATGGTAGAGATATTCTTTTCTTGAAAATAAAATTAACAAAATTTGTAAACAGCAATTCTGCAACATGTCTGTACATTAAGATCTGTGTATTTTATTTTAGATGCGTACCGAATCTTCATTGAAACACTTTGCTAAAGGTGGTTTTAGCTTGAGCTTCCTGTCAGTTTACTAAAACTCTGCTCACCCTTTGAGGGGAAAAGAGCGTGTCTGTATGTATTTTATGTATATATACGCGTATATATATATAAATAGTAACTGTCTTGTTTTTATAAATTACATGTAGACAAAGTCACTCTATTATCAATTTATTTACTTTTTAAATTAAAAATAAGGAAACTGCAAACCATGATGACTAAGTAAGTTTGTAATATATTTATCTCACAAAGGTAGTGTGAATTATTGCCCTTTTATTTGTTTGTAATTTTCATGATAAAGACTGAAGACATTCGGAAGACAAAGGGATGACATTCTATGTTTAACCTTTGTCAGCAAGCAGTTCCTTCCCATTATGTACTCGGCGCGGCGTGACTAACGTGGGAATGTCCCATCGCGTGTGACCCTCGCGACTACTTGTCTCCAACTAAATTACCTCATAAGTGTAGAGTAGAGTCGGCTATCTGCGTAATGGTTCTACCTAACAACTTTCACATAAATAAATATCAAAAAGTTGCCTATGAAGGTACCGGTTTAGGTATTATTTAGATTCACATACTTATATAGGTACCTACTTAATTTTACTGAACTACCTAGTTGTTTCATATAGTCATGCTCATGCATGACAGCATAGATAGTTTACATACTGCATATAACTTTTGTAGAATAGTTAAACTTAATACAGGAAATCGAGAAGATTTTGAATAATAGTTAGGGAAGAATACAAAAATGTAGAAGTAAGATAAGACCACACACAACTACAATAATTGAAAATGTACAGTATTCAATACAGTTTTTCTATATGCATAAACAGTTTATCATAAAAATTCAATTAAGTAAAATGGTATCTACCTAATTGAAAAGTTGTCTTGCCCTCCATTTTCCAACATACAAGTAATATTTTTCTTCGTGTGCCTTTTGCCTAACACACTGCACTTAAAAAATATTTTCTAAATCATGCAAACAGTTATTAAAATGACGCGCTACAATATTTATTTTAGGATAAGAAAACTACTAGCAATCCAAAACATACCTATTCATATAAACGTTATTTTAGTATTTTTGTTACTACTTTTATGAACATTAACATTATTCGCTTTCTTATCGCCAAATAGTCTGTAAGTTTTACTGAATTGAATAAAAATGTAAAACGGCTCGCGTTGATGTCTTTTATACGGGCCTACTCGTTTAGTTGTTTTGGCTTTAAATTAAAATATTTTTAAAACTGTTTAATCGGCTTCCGTTGAACACTTTACTTTATAACCGTAGGGTTAAGTAGAGGTAGAAGGTTTTTTTTTGTTTCTAATAATATATTATACTCTATGTAGTTTAGTTATTTAAGTTTGAGGTTTATAAATTCGACGACGATGACGGTCAGCTAAACATTAATGTAGTCGCATAGGTTTTTTAATTCGTTATTCTAATATTTTTCAATGTCCGTCACAGCATGATTTACCTACATTGATTGTTTTTTGCTGTTTCCCTCCTAGTAACTTCTGTATATTCACCATTCTGAGTATCATATCGCGTTGTTGAAATAAATTGTTGGTTAAATTTTTCTTTGCAATGTCTTGGTTTGTTGCTTTTCTGTGTAAGAACTTATTATGGCAAATTAACTCTGTCACCGAGCTTGGTATCTGTTCATCTCACACTTCTCATTGCTTTTCTAGGTTTCCAGCACATGCATTAAAACGTTAGAACACAATTTTTACAATTAGGTGTAATGAGTTAATTTTTATGACATAACAATGTGTTTTGTTTCTTACGAAATGCCAAATTATGATCCATGTCCGAAAAGTTATATAGATGATTTAACTTGACTCTAGTATGCAATTTTATATCTATTTGATGATATGACAATTACATTGCGATCTGGCAGATGTTTGGCACAAATCTAAGTCAGATCTCCTGGCTGGTAGTTTAATGATTTTTTTCCGTGGGCCTTTGATGGTCATCGTCCATAGTCCATCATTATCATATATTAGAGTATTCTTGTATAGTTACTGCTTGGATGAAGTCATAACAAGCGCTGCTATTTATTGCACATTTCGGATTGTCATCCATCATTTATGATGTTTTTTTTCCATTCATATAACCACGAGACAATCATTTGAACACGGAAATACTACAGTTTACCAATTAGAATATTATCGCTTTGCATTAAATGTGTAGGTTGTTTTACGTCCCAGTGGCTAAAGCAACCACGTCATTGCACACTTAATCGAATTTCCTAATGATGAAGAAAATTTGCGATGACTCAAGGCAATGTATTTAATTTTTATGATCGTTATAGTGTTTAAATTGCTATTTGAAGAACATTAAAGCGAGATGGTGAAATAATATATAACTGTAATGAAAGGAGAGACAGGTGCAACTAGCCAGACTAGTGGTAGGCGTTCCCGGCGTCACGTTGGCGGTAGATCGCGTCTGAATAGTGTCCTAACAAATAATTCATATCATGTCTTCTGTATCTTCGTAATTGGTCTACTAACAAATTATCTAAGTATATAACAAAAACCGTGTAAAAAAGAAGTTATGTAATTAAGTTGTTATATGATAATAACTCAAAATTCAGTTTAATAGATATGTAAGAGTAAGTTAAGTTTATTTATTTTTAAGTTTATTTAATTGATTCTATTATATTTGCAGCACCCTTGCAGGGTCATGTGTGGACCAACTTTACTTGTACCTACGTACTTTGTAACACCACATGATGCAATAAATTATATGATTATGATTAAAAACCGAGTCAGGGGGATGTAAGTGATACAGAACAGAACATATCCAGATTTTGTTTGTCTGTGTATCTGTTTGTACGGGCTAATCTCCGAAACTGTTGGAATAGTTTTTACCGCCGGAAAATATCTCAGTCCTACGGGAAATTGCACGGAAAGGTAAAAAAACAACGCGGGCGTAGCCGCGGGCGGACAGCTAGTGTTGAAATATTTTTACAACGACCACAAGAAAATTAAGATGGTTTTGCTCAGCTTAGTTCAGTGCAGCATCTATGTTTAAGATAAGAAGATATAACCTAATCTATTTTATGTTGCAAAATTTAAAGTCTCAGTATTGAACGAAGTTGAGGATTTGGGCCCTTCATTTTAAATCTTTTACTTATTCCTGAGTTAATATTGAAGACTTTTTTCTATTTTAAGAAGTCGGATTTCACGTATTCAAATTCAAATAATTTATTTCAGACTAAGTCCATAAAAGTGTTAGTAAAAACTACGGTTAGTAATAAATAAATTAATAATAACAAAGAAGCGCATATCTAGTTATTTGGAAGTCTGTGGATGACTTCAAGGCGATGCGATATCGGAGAGTCCCCCCGGCGCACAAACACCCCCAGGAGATTGTTTATTTACATGAGATATTATTATCTTTAATACTTAATTTATTTTTCAAACAATGTTACTCTATCATAATGCTCGTAGGTGTGATGACTGTTAAGATTATTAGGTACTTCTGACATCATTCGTTTCCAGAAAATGACCTTCCATCCTTTACACCTATTTAATTGCCACTTGGCAAGGATTTCTTTGCACTATCTCATCCGTAATTAGCTAGATATTTTATTGGCCCAATTATCCATCTTGGCTAATATCTGATACCACAGGCGTTTAAGTGGGATTACTTCCTATATATCACCCAACAGCGGTCATAAATATGTCGTCATTTGCCTTTAAAGTGGGGTCTTTTACTTTTATTGATACATAGGTAATTTCCACCATACCAAAGCTACAATTGACAAAATTTTTAATACCTACGTATTATGATGTGTTTATAAAAGTTCTAAGATTAAGAAAGGCCATAATACATAATTCAAAGTCTTCAGAGCTTCAATAATTATAATTCTACATGTTAATTTATGTATATTTCCTGGTTTACGATATTCTCTCAGTCCCGTTTCCATTTTAATGCAGTAAGTACTTATATCCCGGGATTAGTGACCATGACGCCCGTCGCTTACTCATACTCTGCTCACGCGCAAGCTTGGCTGCGCAATATCATCCCCACGCATTTGTTTTAGTCTGTTTTATTTCGTGTCATTCCCTTCTGCTCACAGATCTTGAACCTGCTACATTGACAAACCCTGATTTATTTAGTGCATCACCCATTCTGATATCGTGATTCATCTCTAAGATGATAATTTTAATCTGCTTAAAAGACGATAAACGTTGGAGATTTTTTGTATGATTAAAAAATAAATTTAATATGAAATAAGATAAATTAAATTTAAAAACATTTTTTTATTATCGATTCATCTTCCGTAACCCTTCAGATCCATAGTAGCGGCTAGGTATACTAATTTCCAATCTAAAAGGGCATAGCATCACTATATACAGGGCGTCCCATGGCTATGCCACATGGAGGGAAAGTACCTTAAATATTGTAGATAGAACATTTTACTGAAAGAAGACATTATTTTATTTCTGAAAACTATTAAAACTGCATTATTACATTTTTAAATAATTACATGGTTGAACCGGGAATCGAACCCGCTATACGAGAAAAAAAAGCATCCTGTAGTTTTATCATACCGATCGAAAGGTTTCATCATATGGATTATTTTTTGCTAAATAACATAGTGTCAGAAATGAAAGAAAGACTATGAATTTTAACATTTTTAATACCAAATTTATCAATTTTATCAAATGCTCATAATGACCCCCACGCTGCTGTTGAATACAAAGTCGCACTCCTTTGATTATTTCACTCGCTGTCGTTTTTTTATCTTATTGTGGTGGAGATTTAGAATAATACGTCTAAGTTCTGTTTGTAGCTCGTGGACACTTTCATACTGGTTCTTGTAAACTAATTTTTTTACATAACCCCATTAAAAAATATTTAACAGGGTTAGATATGGCGATCTCGGCGGCCACATCAAATGTTAAAATTCATAGTCTTCCTTTTATTTCTGACACTATGTTACTTAGCAAAAAATAATCCTTATGATGAAGCCTTTCGATTGGTATGATAAAACTACAGGGTGTATTTTTTTTCTCGTGTAGCGGGTTCGATTCCCGGTTGAACCATGTCATTATTAAAAAATGTATTAATGCAGTTTTTATAGTTTTCAGAAATAAAATAATGTCTTCTTTCAGTAAAATGTTCTATCTACAATATTTAAGGTACTTTCCCTCCATGTGGCTTAGCCGTGGGACGCCCTGTATATGCTGTTCTTTACATAACACAACCATATACCTCCTACTTACATTTTGGTTACTTTTTCCGTTCTTTCGATTGACCTTTCTGGTTTGTCGATTATAAACAAGATTATGCTTGTATTTCTACGTCACAAGGTCACAGTCGAAGCAAATATTTGTATGCACGTGTTTTACTATTGTCAATTGAGTTTCGCAGCTGTTGTGTCACTCATAATGTTATCTTTTTACGCTTCGCTTAAATTTTGTCGGATGTCGAGCCGTGAACCTCACGCATGTTTTCTTTCCTACAAACATTTCTTCGGTGACCTTCTCGTCTCTAACTATATACCTACTTCCTATAAGATAAAACTGTCGATTTCACTACATATTCCCAACAGTATCTACTGAAAGTTACGTCTTGTTTGACCAATGACTAGCACATCAATTGCGTCATCGTGTTCCTTAAATCTTCTGCTTCCTACTAAATATCTTACATCCAAACACGATGAGTTTCCATACCCATGTTTGGATGGTTTTTGCAATGTTTAACGTTAACTATTTACACCCAACCTTGCAGATATTATTATACAACATAACTTTTATTTGATTTCCAAAAATGTACCTATCTGGCTTCAGACAGGGCTCTGAGATCTATTTTAGCTCTGGCTGCACACAATTCAACAACGTTGTATTTACATACAGATGTTGAACGAGTCTCAACTCTGCAAGCCCCAATCGAAGGTACTTTTTCGTTTGCTGCTGGTATAAATAACGGATTCAATTGAAATTCTTTCTGTTTTTACAATAATGGAGCGTGATATTTTTAACGTTTCAGTGTCTCCCATGTCTCTCCTGTTAAATTTATTATGTTTATTAAATGGCTTTGTTTCTATGTCTTTATCAGCTGTTTTTCCAAGATTGTTGGTATTATGTATGTACAACAGATTACAGAATGCTACTGGGATAGCGCAAAGAATATTTTTATGGTAAGCTAAGCTAGTTGCTAATGCTGAAATATTTTTAAAACAAGTTGTAGGTTCAGAAGACTAAACGTGTAAAGAATCCAAGGTTTATGGTTTAAATAAGCTAGTGTTTGCATTCTAAACGAATGACAAACCATTGACTTCATTCATATTTGTGGAAGGTTCAGTTTTTTTCTTTTATTACGTGAGTAGTGAGTTTGTGTAAAGATTTTGGCTCGTACATCTCATTTGTATTGGGTTACTTGTCGAGAACGATTAGCACTCTTGTCACTTGTCAGCAAGTCATTTTGATAAACATGGGTCACCGATTTTTTTGTTAATGTATGTAGTTCTTATATAAAATCATGTAGAGCATTGGGATGGTATTTAATGTCAGTTAATAAAATCTATAGCCCATTTTAATATATTCGTTAGATCTATCCTAAACGTTACTCTGTAACAGAATGGCAGTTATTGACAAGCTAGCATTTTGAAGAGGAATGCCCCGAGTATTTTGGGAGATTCTACAAATATACACATTTAGTTGGGGGCAGAGAGCGACGACCTTTCTGCAGGGGCGTTTGTAAGCTGTTCTATTGCACATTCTTTATTCTCGCGATTTCAATATTCTTGAAACATAAACAAGACCCGAGATAGAGAGTAAGGGAGACAGTAAAGAAAATAATTATTTTATAGGTCTCTAAAGCTAATAAATTAATTAGTAAAAGTCTTGATTATTTAGTTCATTGCATTAAATTAATGGGTGCTATTGTGTTCAGTGTAATCATATTCATAATTATTATAATAATCAGTATTAATAAACTGCGAGACCCGATTTATGACAATTATCCAACTTCAAATGCATTTTTAAAGAGCTTTAGTATTTACTGGTAGGAATAGGAATAAATAATTAAACATTCGACATTAAAATTCTTGACCTACATTAACATTATAGCTGATTTAAACTGTGTTTATATTTATAAGCTAAACAAAGTACTTATTAAATTCAAATTAGACTTGCTACATTGTAGAAATAGTAAGGAAACAAAATGTAGAGCAGCTGAACTCCAATGGGCATGAATCACCCTGTAATGTTTACCCAAAAATCAATTTTAAACAATGTTTCATACTGGAATTAGAAACACTAAGCAACTGCTTGTAACACTTTTTAATAAAATGTATGAAATTTTCAAAATAGTCTTGCCCTCTCGCCTCGAAATAATTGTTGTTCGTGAAGTGAAATAATAAAATTTGCGTAAGTACTGAATATTTGTTTCCTGTTTATTGGCAACTAGCTTTCAGTTCCGCGTCTCCGCCCGCTTTAACAGGTTTTCCCGTGGGAAAGAAGTATTTTCCCGCGGTAAAAAGTAGCCTAAGTGTTATTCTAATGTATAAGCTATATTATTGTAAAGTTTCATTAAAATCCGTCCAGTAGTTACAGAGATTAGCGTGTACAAACATTCAGATAGACAGACAGACAGACAGTAATAATTTTTTTTCAAAACTTGTATTTTTGTATTTAGCTACACTCTCTTTATCACCTACAATCAGTTTGTACAGACACGCCGATTCTTCAGTTTTATTATGGTATAGATAGAAGAAGATAAATAATATCAACAACCTTGATTCAGCTTCAAATAAATAGTTATTACTTGTGCTAAAATATTGATCAGTCTAGTAACACGGAATGACTAGCTGGTTTATATAGAAAATATAG
This sequence comes from Teleiodes luculella, assembly GCA_948473455.1. Taxonomy (NCBI): domain Eukaryota; kingdom Metazoa; phylum Arthropoda; class Insecta; order Lepidoptera; family Gelechiidae; genus Teleiodes; species Teleiodes luculella. The sequence continues at coordinate 7,040,204 of OX419589.1, forward strand.
TACAATAACTGTATGTCTGTCAACTACGCTACAGTTATAGCGCGGCCTAGCAAATATGACGGGTTATATAATCGGAATCACCCACGTGTTAAGACAGTTCTAATATAAGAATGTAGTATGTATTAGAGAAAAAAAAACTAGGTGATTTAAAATTTGTAAAATATATTACAATTTAAAGAAACAAGAGCTTGTTTCTCTCAGGTTTTTGCGCAAAAGTAGCAAACATGAATTAGTATTATACAATCACATCGTACTGGTTACTCAAATAATAGGATACTTTCTTTATTTTCCCAAACCATTTCATTTCCTTTTACATATTATCTCTCTTTGACATCTAAATGCAAAATTTTAATCCCTTACTTCAACGTTAGTAGTATTATTTTCTTCTGTGCTTCAATTAAAGAACAAGGATGTTTCCATTGTCTTCAAAACAAAAGACTATTCAGATTTAATGATACACTTTGCCAATTTTATACGGTATGGTGTAATTTACGCCAGCATTCTTTTTCTATCTACTGTTTACAAATGATACAATGTTTCGGCGATTCATCTATCTATACTCTATCTATACTAATATTATAAAGAGGAAAGATTTGTATTTTTGTGTGTGTGTATGTTTGTAATGACTAAACTCAAAAACTTCTGAGCCGACTTCAGAAATTCTTTCACCATTATAAAGCTACATTTACCTTGAGTAACATAGGCTATATTTTATTTTCAAAAAAATTAGGGATCCTTACTGAAACTTCAATATTGTAACCCAAGGTGTAAAAAAATACCTAAAATATTCCTAATAATTGAATGGGCTCCGAAACTACTGAACCGATGTTGGTAAAACTTGGTACAAAGATAGAATAGACCTTGAGAAAGAACATAGGCTACGATTTACCGCGGGAAAATTTCTCATTCATGGGAAAAAATCTTAAAGCGGGCGGAGTTGGCACAAAGAAAGAATAGGCCTAGCGGAAGAATTTAGGCTAACTTTTACCGCGGGAAAATGCCTCATTCCCACGGGAAAAACTATTAACGTGGGCGGAGCCGCGGCGGGAAGCTAGTTTTAAATAAATTTAGTTATCATTAGTGTTCTCAAATCAAATCACATAAAAGCAGAAGTATAAGATTTAATGTTACGTTGAAGAAAATTGAGGATTGTGGTAACAAAACCGCTAACCGTTCTTTGGCTTTATCTATATTAATATTATATAGAGGAAAGGTTTGATTGTTTGTTTGCATTGAATAGGCTCCGAAAAAACTGAACCGATTTCAAAAATACATGATCCATTGAGTAACATAGGCTACCTATATATATATTCTTTTTAAATTAGGGATCCTTACTAAAACTTCAATAATTTACATTATTAAGGTGTAAAACAAACCTAAAATATCCTTATAATTGAATAGGCTCCGAAACTACTGAACTGGTTTTGATGAAACATGACACAAAGATAGAATAGACCTTGGGAAAGAACATAAGTTGAAGATAAGCTACTATTTACCGCGGATAAATTTCTCATTCCTACAAGAAAAACTATTAACACTAGTTTTTATATATCCTTGTGTTCAATGAAGTCCATATATAATAACTTTTATTACAATACAAATATATTTTTTATACTTTTTTTATTTTTTTCTACCAATAAGACAAAGCTAAAACAGACGTGAAAAATATATTCACACCGCAGTTCTGCCAGAGATATGTAAGCAAACTACTTTTTCATATAACAGATGCATGTCAATGTTTAACAAGTTTGTTTGAACTTTGTATGACGAATGTTTAGATAGTTTGTTTCTTCTTTAAGTTTTCAAGAAAAAACGCATACATACCTACCTATATGTATTTATAAACGTAAATTTACGTAGCTATATCTAGTTTAGTTTTAATTAAGTGAATGCGAAAAGATATGCACTTAGTATTCCTGTGTCTAGAATGGTTTTACTTCTCAATATAGGTAGTTCAATTCAGAGATTCCAGAAATGATTTCTGTCTTACAGAAACCATATGTTTTCTAAATGTAAACAATTCTACTGCCTGGTAATTTGTATGGTAAATTCGTCCTCAAAATCACGATGTTGCCCTCACGAGTAGTGACTGGAGACACGAGAAAGGTGTTCGTGTTTACATACAAAATCAGACGTTTACGACTCCAAGCACAATTTGTTTGGTGGAGATAAATTGTACTTTGTTATCCACTTACAGAGAAAGTTCAGGGCGATTCAATCTAACAGTAGAAAATTTAACTAAACCTTTGATCCTTGCAGACTACATTTGTTTACGTTTCTTTACCTTACCCTTAAACGGAATTGATTATAATGAATAGAAACAAGAAAAAAAAAGAATAGAACATGTCAAATAGAAATTGTCTTTAAATGTGTTCTCTTAGGGTGCTCCCTCACCGGGAGCATTCGCGTGTAATGTAACATTATAGATTCGTCTTTGAGCATTACATTACAATAATACCTCCCTGACTGACGAGCATTCGCGTGTAATGTAACATTATAGATTCGTATTTGAGCATTACATTACAATAATACCTCCCTGACTGACGAGCATTCGCGTGTAATGTAACATTATAGATTCGACTTTGAGCATTTCATAGCGGCGGGGGGCTAGGGGAAGTGAAGCGCATTGATGTTACAAGTTGTATCAAGATATTACACATTGTATCATTACAAGGTGCGCATTGTAATGCTCGGTTCTCCTCCTTCACTGATGTAATGCTCAAATCTGTAACGTTACATTACACGCGAATGCTCCCGGTGAGGGAGCACCTTTAGGTACGTGTGTGCGAAACATAACTATGTTAGTAATAAGTATATTATTGAATGCAATGCACCATTAGAGTACTGGATAAGATCTTCAATCTACGAAAACCTGTAAAGCACGTTATGCATATAGTCGACTCGGTGGGAAAATTAACTTTACGAACCAGAATTAAAGAGGCTCCATAACTGACCATGCCAAATAGGGATGCAGTAGATGACCTAGCCTCACGATTGAGTGCAATAACCTTTATAACTCCACCTCAAGCGTTTAGCATAACGTTTTTGCTCTATCTGAAGCTACCATTCGAAAGAGAACAATTTTATGGTAAAAATGATGATGATGATTTCTTAGATTTAATAAATGAAAAAGAAGTTGCATTTCTTCACGGCAAATGTGTTCTGAGCAACTTCAATGACGTTATAACGGTTAACAATGAAGAAATGATTGTTGGGACTCTATGAAAATCACATTAAGCATGTGCTAATGCAACACAGTGTCATTATAACGTAACAACTGGTTATTTTTATGGAGACAAGGAAGTTATGTTGTGTGGAGATGCCGACAGTTCAGACGGTGACCGTTACTCTAATGATGTTGTCACAGAACATTTGAGTTTTATGTGTAGCGTGAACTGAATGTTCTCTATCTGTTTTAATAACCGAGCCAAATTGGAGGTGAAAGATAAAATAAAAGTACTCATACATGAGAACACGAAAGAAACTACGTCAAATGTCTGAAGCTAAAAATGATGTTATTGGTAAACATAAGGATTACAGAGTGGCTAATTTAGACGCGAATATTTTGGACCAGTTGAATACCAAAGAAACGAGGCAACAAGTACTTATAGTTAATTAATTTGGCTCGGATAACAGTCAAAACTTTGTAACTTTGACACTCTGGATTTTGAAAAAAATTCTTTTTTAACATGAATCAGAAACAGAAAAGCAATAAGAATGTTTAGAAAAAAAAAGTATTTTAGTAACGAACGAAGTGCGTCAGTTGATTTATAAAGAGAGTTGACAGTTGACGCTTGTTGGTTTCTCGCCTTCACCTTGGTCCCTGCTGTTTTATATCAAGAGCTTGCATTGACAGCACCCGTGGCACCGCCTCTTCCAAAATAAACACTTCGATAATGATACTCTCTGAGATAACTTTCACTTTCATTATTTTCCTATGTCTTGGATGAAAAGCGATAGGTGTTTTTCTTTGTTTCTAGAAGAGTGTTGCTTTGATTGCCGAATTTAACATTGTGTAAACAATTTGTTTGTTCGATTTTGATTGATTTCTTAGTGGTTAAGAGTTTTTGATTGTATTGAGCACAATAGTGTCGAAAAGTTTATTGTAACACTTGCTCTAAAACTTCCATTCTAGACGCAACTGCGCAGGTGATCAAGGTCGAAGTATTTTAGTAGCTGGGTTTCTTTTAGTGAAATTTGTCTAATAACTTACTCGTCGACCACCTCTCCTTGTTTTGGTGGTTGTAGTGGTGATCGTCTCCTCCACAACCTCTTCTACCTCCATATTGTCGTCGGCCCCATTGCCGCTCCATGGTCCAAAGAACTCGGTACCCATTATCACTTGTTCCACTCACAACACTTAACTTCCTCGAAAACGCATTCACTCTACTTCAGGCTTAGCAAAATTTTCTTGAAAATCCCACAAATGCCCACGATCGGATTTTTAAATTTCGTTCCCTATTTTTATGTTTTTGTCTGGCTGTGAGGTACCCATTGCCTTGCGAAGGTTTAACAGTATTCTTAGCCAGTTTTTATTATTAACGTGATCGGCAACTGCACTGCGTACGCGGCCAGAGGTGTTCTTGCTCAAAATCCTACTGGAAAACTGAAATAACCGCGGCGAACAAAAAGCACCAGCCAAAACATTTCACGTGCGGGCGTATTATTAGTTGGACGATCTAGCCGAAAGAGCTAAGTGTCGCTGTGGCCTTTTACACAAATAAAGGGGATTATTGTTGTTTCCGCGACTTTTATCATTTGTCTTGCAAATTTCTTCGATATTTTGATCCTCAATGCGGTTAGACAAATTTACGACGACGCAAATGGCACCTTACTGTCACGTAAGAATGTTTTGTTTTAATCCGGCATATTGGTGTTGCTCTTAACTATAGATTGTTGTTCATGTATTCAGGTGCTTTTTTATTACAAATTTTATGAATCAAACATGCAAATCTCGTCCCAGATCCTGGTGTTTTCAAAGATATAACTGAGTTATTTTAAAGTTTTTTTTAATAAATGACTTATCCTCCTCAGTCCCAGACAAAATTTTTGCCATATTTTTGTTCAACGATAGATTCTATGGAAGTAATATATATATTTGAATAGGGTAAAATACAGGGAACCTGGAAAAGTCCCGGAAAATTCCGGGAAACTATGTATCTAATAGGGGACTTTGGGATTCTATGTGTTAAAAAGTTCACAAATTGCCATAGTATTATAATTCTGTATTTATTTATGAAATCACACAGTTTAGGAACATTTTTCAGTCTATTTTCATTGACATAGATATGATTATGATTTGGATGGAGAGGGAAGGGCACCAAGTACCCAAGACCATTGCGACCCATAGTGGATCTATTGTAGTCGGCCCTCATAGGCTATATAGCCTCTTCCAAACCGACCGCTTTGAAGAAGCTGACGGTTTTGGTGGGATTTAGGCTTCGGGCTTCATGGGGTCAAGCTTGTGCGCTCCCAGCACCCGACTCCTCTTATTGACGAGAGCATCGCACTCACAGAGAATGAGAAGTGGGGTTTCCTCTTCGTCCGCACAGAATCTACAGTAAGGGTTTTCTGATAAGCCCATCCTGTTCATGTAATTATTGAGTTTACAATGCCCAGTGAGGGCCCTAATGAGTATACGAATGCTCAACCGGTCAAGTTTTAGTATCTCGGTTCTTGATTTGGGTAGGAACCCCGGAATGAGTAGTTTTGAGTGTGCAAGGCTAGCAGATTCGAGCCAGGTGTTGTGTGCTTGGTGCCTTTCCCAGGCCAACAGTTGGCGCCTCGAGCCGGATTTCGGCATCCCAAGCATGAGCCCTAGCCCAGTAGGTCGGGCACCGGATCCTTGCCTTGCCAGCTCGTCTGCTGCCTCGTTCCCCCCAATTTCCGAGTGTCCAGACACCCAACCCAGGCACACTGAGTTGGTGCTGCCCAGTTTATTTAGGGCAACAATGCATTCCAGAGTAAGTCTGGATGCCACTTCAAAGGAGTCAGTCCTTCCCTCCTGGAGCCATCTGTAAACCAGACTAGCTCTGCTTTCCTGAATACGGTCAGAATTTCATTCCGCCATTCATCCCTGTCGGGTATAATAACTTCAAACGATCTGTTGAAGTTAAGTGTAGTGATCATGACATCTGAGGGCATGGCCATGATAGGGTTTTTAATTAGGTCATCGGCTAATTTCCTCATTGTATTTGAGCGCCATCTCTCTAACTGTTACTTCAGTCTCGGGCGAGTACGTGGGATGATCTGCAATATCTTCATCTTCGATATCAATTTCCAAGTCTGAATTTTCGCCATTAATGACATCATTTAGTGCCGATTCTAAAGCTGATTCTGAAACAAATATAATAATAGATATTTCAAAAACAAACAAACAAAAAATGTAAAATTATATTAACACATTACACAATAAAGGGTAAAAATGTTGATGTTGAAAATATAGGTAAAATCTATATTTTTGATGAGCTTGAAACCCAGAGTCCCCAAACGGGGACAAACAAGTTTGAGCGTTTGTGGCGAAGGTAGAAAAAATTGAATGGACAGTTTTTCTCCACAAAACCACGGCAAAACTAATTCAAAATGTAAAACGAACAATAGTAATGCGATATAATACTGAAATATTCATAAAATCTTCACTTACCTTGAGTGGGATCACCAATTTTGAATTTTTTTCGAGAACTCATTTTAAAACACCTGTAGAAAAACTATGGCTCGGCTACGCGACTGGCGGTCCAAATGAGCGGTGGTGCCATCTATCGAAATATTAGAAAACACCTACATATCGACTCTGTCCTTACGTATTTAATTAGTACAGATGATTTCCGCAAGGTAGGAGTATGTACCCATATGGGGACGGTTGGACTGAGGAGGTTATATGTCGCAAATAGGTATATAATGAGACAATTCTTCTGCTGACGTTTGACTTATAGAACAGCAGGTGTTATTTCTAGCTGGAGAGCAAATTCTATCTCTGAGAGCACTTGAATATCACAAAAGTTTACGTAACGTTATCGTTGAATATTCCTACTTAAAAGAGTTTTTAGATTTTTTTTATTATTTGACTCCAGATTTTCCAGGAAAAAGCAGTGTTGTATACAGCCATCCAGCGGCAGCGCGGCCGGCCGGCGGCGTATAGGCGCGGACAGCTCTCCACTTAATATAAATACGCGGCTTCTAACAGCCCGCGATAAATCCGTCCCGCACCCCGCGCCCCACACTCGAATCACTGTTTTAATAGCTTATCGATAGAGTCCTCTATCGAACGCCTCTCTTCTGCAATCCCCACAAAATTTCCTGGTAACATTCGACGATCTCCAAAATTACAACTTGCGTTTACTAAAATAAAGTCTGGATTAGTCTTGATTATAATTTGTATATCCGGGTGGGCTTCGTTTATGGTAAAGTCGGGTTTAACCCGGTAAGATTTGGCGTTTAATTTTAGATTTTCTTATATGAACTTTAATTTATTCTATACTCAGACACATACTAGGTATGTGAAATTAAAATCTATCAGACAGATGGGTTTTGCAGAGTCCTAAATGTGGAGGGTTAATTTCTTGTACCGAAGCACATATTTATGTAGTATTCTCATAATTATATAAAAAAATCCCTAAGAGTACCAAAAGCAGCAAGCTTTTGATAACTTATAAAAGTGACTTATACATATTTCAGATTTTCCATTCATGTTCATAAATCTTACAATCGTCGAGTCGAATATTTATCTATCTTCCGCGATAATATAATAAAAGATCTTGATTATGTACCATAGAAACTAATCCACATATTTAAAATTTGAATATCCAGCCAGCACCGCCAAATCGGAAGTTACGTTGGGCAGCGGCTTACATAACAAAACTAATAAATGGGGAAAGTCGCGCTCGCGCTCGCGACAGTTTTGGGCGAACGGTGGACACATTTTGAAACCACTATCTATCATAGAAACACGTTTTTGACATGTATCTATCTATACTCATGTAACAACTTACGCTTCGTGAAGTCCATGGTTTATTTTTTCTTAATAGCTTCAGTCACCAGGTTCCAAAGGCTTACCTGAAATTAAAATTAGAATTAAAATAAATGCAAAGTATGAATAAGAAGATAATAATATGGTAGCAGAAATAGATTCAAACGTGTCACGGAGGTAAACACGGGAAGCTGCGCGAGAGTCGATTCCGCAGCTGTTTGCGCAGTCCCTGATCGAGATCACCTCACCTGGGGACGCTCGCCCCTGACCTATCTACTTCCGTATAAACACTGTGACATATATACCTCTAACAATTTTGTATAACATTGTGTAACGTATGCACATAATGCACCATCCTCCCACCATTGTTTACAAGAACTAATGAGGTTACATGAATATTTACGCAGCATTTCACGTCACGCATCGCTTGTTAAGAAGAACTGTCTATTGCATTTTCAACAGTTTCATCAACCTGACAATGTTCTATTTAGAATAACTATAATAATTATGTGGGCAGATAATTAAATTTAATTATTTTGCGTTGTTGAAATTGTGATGATGGGATGCAAAAGTGAAATTAGGATCTTGAAATGTGTTCTATCTACCTATCTATCTTAGAAAACGCCTATCCTATCTATTTTGGCAAGTACAGTTCAATATGTGATCCGAAATGGTCTCCGATCCGTGAAGTGGTTCTGTCTGATTCATCTCAGCTTGTGAGATTTGATGTCAGTTGTTCTATCTTGTCAACCAGAAAAAACATCAAAGTACTGGTTGTTATTCACAGAAAAGATTTACGATTATATGATGTTTATTATTTACAGTCGTAACATAATGTTTTCATAGAGAACTATTGTCAATTAGTGTAAGCAATTTGAAAGCATTTAAAAATACATCACATTGGGCAAGCTGGCAAAACTGTACCCTTCGCAAGACTTACAGAATACTATTAAAAAGTAATTGTAAATAAATATCATTGAGATCTCAGAATAGCAAGTTATAAAAATATACATTCGACTGACAAGTTTACAGATGTATGTAGAGAAATATATTTTTTTATGAACAAGGAATTACGATCGTAGCAATTCTTGAATAGAATCAAGGTTGGATTCCAGCAAAAACTTAAAGATACGTAGATGACATTAATAATGAGGAGTATTTTTAAATATAAGTATATGTTTTTAATTTTCACAGTTTGTTTCAATCTTTTATTATTATGAGAAGAGAAAGTTGGTGTATGGTTTATGGTTGCGATTTTACAGAAATATTAGTTTTTCTTTCTGTGTTGCGTGCGACTCATACAAAAAAAATTGGGCCCACCATTGAAAGCATTTTGTTATTTGTTTTTTATTTTATTTTATATTATATCTTTGGGTTAAAAAAATACTTATAAAAATAAGTATGTTAATTTGAATCGATGATGTATAGTAAATAGGCTGTCGCTCCAATCACATAGTAGTTTGTAGCCGGTAAATTATATCCAGACAGCTGCGCACGCGTGTGACGTAGCGCTTGTTTACTCGCTGAATGTAGGTTAAAACACCTAACGACATCTATCGATTATAGCTTGAACTAGCGGGCATTTAGTACCGTCCGTTTCCGTCGAGCGTTTATCAAAGTACCCTCTGACTACTGTGAATCAACCGAGTTGCCAACGGAAGTTGCAATGGCGAATGTATTAATAGATAATAGACATCGCGCGTTATCTAACTTTTAGATCGATAAGCTAATTTGGTACCTAGCTAGAGTAATTGATTTTATTAAAGTTGATATCGTAAAAAGCCGTAATAAGGAGAATATGAGTATATCCTAATTGTGGATGATGATGTTCTTGGCTGGGAATATAGAGCATTCACGAGATGATATACAAACAATAGATCATGTTATTGTCGGCAGTAATGGCAGGTGCCAAGAAGAGCCAATAACCTTTCCTATCGGAACAAATGAGTGCGTTGATGGGCACATCTTACATTGCATCATTGATACTAATGCGGACATCCGAAATATTGAGATACCTACAGCTGTATTATCATGAGGCCTCGATAAAACAAACAAATTGTTGCCAAATTTTAGAACATCCATTTTTAAATCAATGATTTGCGTCAATCTTAGTCCAATAGATTTCAATTATGATTAGTTGGATAGGGTGAGAAGTTAAAAATTAATTATATGAATAGGGTTCAACTGTGTGTCATAGAATAAAATAATAACGTATAGTAATATTTTCGTGAACCAAGAATCAACAAGAGTATGCATATCTAGGTATAATTACTGAAAAGAATAAGGAACAAACAAAATATTAATTCGCATTTTAAAAAATGTTAACACAAGTGGCCACGATGAACTTTTTTGTAGGTCAATGCTGAAAATATAGTAAAGTTGAGAGAAAGTGAGGGCGACATTTTGTGGGATTGAGGAAGAAAGTAAAATTGCAGAAAAACCGGATCACGGCCACCCAGCTGGTCACGATTTAAGTGACATTATAAAAAAGGCATGTCGGATTGCCGATATAGATTTCACTTTGAATTATTGTCATCGTAGTATGTCGTTTGGAAGAATTAGAACTTTCTAATTCAGCTCTAAATAAGTTTTTGATCTGATAATTAATCTTGTATCTTTAATACTAATTTATAATGTCCTTTGCCTGGATTTATTATATTTGTATTTTTTTAGTTTTTGACCTGTTTCTAACACTAATTCTGATTGAACGTAAACTTTTGTTACTTAATTTGCTATAAAAAATTACATCTTATAAAATGAAGTTGAATTTATTTACGTGTAGTAAATAAAGGTATAAGGTACGGGCGCCAAAGATGGCCCACTTAAATTTTTAGATATTTTGTTTCCTAATTAAATATATTATAATTTCCATTATGTTTTTTCTTTACTTTACTTAACTGCAAGATTTTACAAGGATTAGTCCTTGTATATTTATTTAGGAAACAAAATATCTAAAAATTTAAGTGGGCCATCTTTGGCGCCCGTACCTTAAATTGGTATATAATTAGGATAGAGAAAATCATGGCCCTTTGCACAATTGGATGACATCAAACACTAAAGCGATTTATCAGATGAGTTCAGTATGCCAAGGTTTGCTTTAGGAAGTGCAGCTACGCCAAAGGTGCTTCAATCGTCATTGCTTCTCTTCGAAAATATATTATATAATATAATTTTTATTCTAACAATTTACCTATTGTGCATATAAACAGACAGAGGACAAACACATATCGTCACCCGGGTGAGAAAACCTCTTAAATGCTTTCAAAAAATCTTTTACAGGAGTCAGGAGACGCAAAAAACTACCTACTGAAAAAAAAAGAATGATAGGTAAATAATAATTCTGTAGTTTTTTTAGTTACTAAGTATATGATTATCTTTAGAGCTTTAAAACAAATGCGTAAATTTTATAGTGCAAATACTGCGCGTATTTTTATCCAATTTGTAAAAAAAGGAATTTTAAAAGAGCTGTCCTTTACGAGGTTTTCTCAGCCGGGTGATGATATAGAAAGACGACACAACGGTCTGCTTATTTCTGAAGAAATATCTTACAGCAGATCCAGAAATATATAGACGGTCGGTTCTACGCGCAATGTGCCCAGCCCATTGCCACTTAAGTTTAGCGATTCTTCGGGTTACGTCGGTGACTTACAAACATTCGGCAGTCTGTAATATGCCGAAGGCAAATTGTAGAACGATTTTCATCTCACTGAGCAACGTGGCATAATGGAGCTGAATGATGTTTTATATTGATCACAAATGGCTTGAAATACAAGAATAAATAATTAACTATAGTTTACATAGTAAAGATAGCGTTTAACATCACTTTATTCACTCACTAACTCCACTGATTTCGCAGAATTGGATTTGTTTTATCAATTTTCTTCGCAAACAGCTGTAGATTACGCCGCCATTGTTGTTATATTGCAAAAAAGGAGGATTTGTGCCGATATGCCAATGCATTCTGTAAAATGACGATTTGTACAATTTTCCGACGACATGTATATTAATTTAGATGATGGATGTTATCTATAACATGTAAATCTAATCCGAAGCGTGACTTCAGGCACTTTTAGGAAAACTATATATGAAATCCGCTTTTAATAATACCACCCTCAGTCTCCGAGTAATAAAGCTGATCCCATTGCTCCATTTCGCCGATGATGTTGCAATAGGCCGACAGAGCAGATCGTGCGCGTGAGACTCATATTTAATCGCTAATTGGTGGGCCGTTGTCGTCACGTCACGTTATGCAATTGATCGCGGGATGAAATTGAAACTTTACGACTGTGACAAGCTCTCAACTTAAATGAACATGGAACACTAATTTAGAGTTAAAAATATTAAAAATAATTCAAGTTTCAAGAAATGTGTATGTGAACTAATCTACAGATACCAAAGTTTCAGATGTTTTCCAAAGTTTGCTCACTACACAAGTTCTATGTAAAAACTAGCTTTCTGCCCTGCAGCACTGAAACGCGCGCGTAAACAGTTTCTCCGGTAGGAATAAGGGATTTATCTGCGGTAAAGTTTGATGGAAAATAAAGAACAAAATGGCGTAAACTCCACCGACAAGAGCGCGGCTCTTAAATATGAAGAAGAAGAAAGTTTCATTACAATTAATTCAGTAGTTTTTGGGTGAAAGAGTGACAAACAACCGTTCATACGTCCATCCATCCATTCTCACAAACTATTGCGTTTATAATATTAGTAAGATACAAAAAAATTATGGAATGGACAAAAATTTAAATGTAAAGAAAGAAAGATTTCAATATTTTCAATACGATTGTTGTTAACTTGAACGTTATAATTTTCTCAACCAAATGATTATCTCCTGAAAGATCCCATTCACATAAAATGAAGTTGTTGTCATGACGTCGCTTTTGGATGTTGATTGTTAGCGTGGTAAATCGGTGTAATCTCGCGTGTGGTTGGTTCGTTAATCGGCAAAACATCACACTCTTTTCTCTGAAATATATTTAAGCAGATGACGAAGCCTAAAGATGTTCAAGTCAATGGACTTTTGATGTGTGTCCTAATTTAAGATGCTGACAATATTGTTAATTCTTATAACGGTTATTGTGATAATATGCTTTTTCGTCAAAGTAACATTTTTGATCTATCTCGCCAGAACGTCAAATCTTGACGAGCCGTTGCAAATTATGGCCCAAGAATACGACGAAAGTTTACGCGTAAAGTGTAATTTTGTAAATGGGTGCTAAATTTACGGAGTTTTCCAGCGGGAGTCCGTTGGCCGTCCGGTCGAGCCGCGCGGGCGCAGGCACCGAGTCACCGCAACTCAGCTCTCGCATGTAGGTCGGACGTTAAACTTCCATAAAACTTATTTAATGCCACATGGCTTTTGAAACGCAAGACATTACAAGGAAGTACACACTTTCGAATGCTGGAGAAATGTTCCATAAGTTAGTTTGAAAATTGTCATTGGCTAGAAAGTTACCGCACGCAGCGATAAAATTAAGATCACCTATTGTGAAATTTGCTTTGGCTCGCTCGATGATAGAGTTGCATTCTAGAGTAGGTAAGTATTTAAAACTAAAAAGTAATAAGATTAGCTAGAATAAACCAGTCTTAGCTGTTTCATAATTAATCAATCATGCACATCGCTCTTTGCATTCGACTCTAGAAATTATTTGTAAATTACGTGATTTTATTAACAGATTGATAACATTTAAAAAAATACTCATTATTTATCTGCATGTTTGAGAGGTTTGTTCCTTGTCTGTCCTGACTAGTCTGTTTTTAGGCAAAGTATTCGCCAGGTTTTAATGCCAGTACCGTTTGCTTGTCCTACATTCCCTAAAGCCGATGCCAGCTCTCGAACGCGAGCCCTAAAAGGAGTGAATGTTTGTAAACTCTGGTGGCTATCGAATCTCAATTTAGGTCCGTACCTACTTTATATTACTACATACCAATATTTGTGATTTAATTATAGCGTACTAACTAATGATGAAATACAGTTGAAAAATCTATAAACAAAATCCAAATTTCGGTTGACAGCTTTAATTTAGAAATAAAGGCCTCGTCGAACATACTCGTACATAAAACTGATTTCATTTTCCGCAGTCTGTGGAAAATAAATTTGAAACATTAGACTTTTGCAGCTGAAATATAATTTCTTTTTTGTTTACAGGACAACGACCTATTTAAGTCTCTTCGCATATTGAAGAAAATGGGTCGTTACTAGTCGCGTCTAAACTATTTGTTCTCAGCTCTCTTTCCGAAAATTTATGTTTCTTTTAATTTTATGTTTTAGTTCGATATTTGGTCGGCATCGCTATAAGTATTGGTGGTTGTATATGTTCAGTCATTATGTGTCAATGACCTCGCGGTCAAGATTACCTGAGCATGATTTAAATAACTCAGGTGTATTCGCGTACTGTGTTGTGGCTCTATGTTGTATTTGTCACACATACTTTTATTAATAGATGTGATTGAAAATAGTGATGTACTCTAAAACTCATTTCTGTTTCATAATCTTCGTCAATGTCATTTTCTTGTATTTATGTTTTATATGTAAATGCTGGGTTTTAAAGTCTTTGTCTTCTGTTTGCTCACGACACGAAACCCTCAAAGCAATGACTTAATGCTGTTGTTTTTAAACAAAGGGTATATACCTTTCTTCTCCAACAGTTTTACCTACATAATCATAAAAAGATCAATTCAAACAAAAGGCTTTTCAATACAAAGAAGGCTGTAGGTAGATATATAGAAATCAGAAAAAATTGGATTCTGTTGAATTAAAAACCTGTAGCATTAGGATCTGTAGTAGGTTGAAAATTAGAAAAAAATCAGATTCTTTTGAATAAAAAAATTGGATTAAATTGTCTTATAAATTTATGATAAATGGGATTCTATTAAATTTAAATTCTATAGAATTGGAAATCTGTAGATATGGGTCGAAAATGTCCAAATGATAGAACCATTGGCATTGTTTTGTATTCTAGGGGAGATTTGAGAAGGCGACTACACGATATTTAATTATTTTCAGATTTTAAGTTTTGTGTCCATACATAAAGCTTCATAAAATTTCTGACAATGCGTCGCGATCACCTCGACATTGGTGCGGGCGGGCCGGGCGGCGAGACGCGCGCTATTTCGGTTGCGCGGGCGCCGCGCGTCGAGCAACCATGCGCGTGCGCTCTGTCAGTGCGCGCACAAGCGCAGGCCACGCGCTGCACGGTGCGAACAAACATTAGGAAGGTCGTCCCATGAGGATTATGAAATCCATTCATAATCGCTCATTTCGTTTAGGAATGTGGTCTTGGGCGGATTTGATATTCTCTAGTTGAAGAGTCCAATTCTTAGATTGGAGAAGGTTTTTCAGAATTTTCTCATAAAGAATACAAATCTTAGGATCAGGCAATTTCGAAAAATAAAAGAGCTTTACATTTATATTTTAATTCGTAAATGATGGTAAATTAATTAATATAAGAGCCCCATTTAAAAACCAAATAGTTTATATCTCATTGATTTAAGAATCTACAAGTACCTTTTACTAGATGCAGTTCAAAATAGACAATACAAATGTAGCATCTCTCTATTCGTAGAGCCGTGACATGATGTCTCATATAGTAATATGTAGTATGTACGTACTGTATGTACATAGCATATTTCTGAAAATAATGTCCACACACGTGCTATGCTTTCTGTCCTTTATTTCCGTGTCCCTTCTATATACCTGCTACTACTAGGCAGATATGAGAAAAACAAACCTAATGAGTACGTATGTGGTCGACGGTCGTGTTTTTGTGCTGATTATTTCATCTAATATCGATGATGAAATTTTGAATAAACACATCAATCAATCGGTCGATATTAGTCCAAAATATTTTTATGCTGGTGGTGTGACTGGTGTGTATTAGTATTAGTATGGTTTGGATCCTGTGCTTTTAAGATAATCAGTAAAAAGAAGCACATAAATACTCACAGACCTTGAAAAAAAAATACACTATCAACCTCCTTCACGACAACAAGACATGTAAGACAATTCGTTGATTAGATAGAAAATAATACACTTTATGATTGTAATTTGGAATCTTAAAATGCTTTTTACTTAATGTAAGTTGCTATAATTTTATGAAATGGTTAGGTCATTTTGTGTCCTTTCTGTCTGTCCGTTTATTCACACACTAGGTACCACAGGGTCATTATTTCAGTTAGTGAATTTTGATTACGCCTACATTAAAAAATTATCTTCTAAAAATATATCCTTTACACAATAAGATGCACTCATAAATCGCGATTTTCACTTGATAGAGCGCGAAAATATTTTCTAAATAATAATAAAGAAAACTGAGATACAACAGACATTACATAAACAACATTATAAAAACTAGCATTCCGCCGCAGCTCCGCCCGCGTTAAGAGTTTTACCCGTGGGAATGAGCCATTTTCCCTCGGTAAAAGGTAATCTATGTTACTCAGGGTGAATGTAGCTTCCTAATGGTGAAAGAATTTTTGAAATAGGTTCAGTAGTTTTTGAGTTTGTTCATTACAAACATACACACACACAAATACAAACCTTTCCTCTTTATAATAATAGTTTGATAGTATGAAAACAATAGTATATAACACCTAATATATTTTTCTTAAACCGTATATTTGTTGGTAAACGCTTAACTTGGGATCGGGTGAACAGATAAAGTTTAAAATAGTAAATATACTTTTATATTTATATATAGAGTACTTCTATATAGATTTTATTATGTAAGCTCTGTGAAAGTTCTACGCTTTGAATCTTTATAGTACACAACACTATTGCACACTATTGTTGGCGATGTTCGCATCATTTATTGAAGCCAAAAAACCTATTAACATACGTTTGGATGCAATAAACAAAGATTAATGTCATCATTTCAACAATTTTCAGCGTCGTGTCAGCTACAAGTTTCGATAACAGTTCTTTAGCCCAGTGCAGCTTTACCGATTTTCTCGTAACCTTTGAATCTCTTTGCAGGCACAGTCGGCCTTGCCGTGTCTTGTATTGTATCAAACAAAAGTACAAACATATGTTATGTATATTAATTTGTAAACAATTTGGTTCGAAACGTCATCTCTGAATAAGCATCAGCCATCAACCAACCCTTACAACGTTAGATTTTTATACTAGAGTGTTTTTACGAATTTCCCACCGAAACGGAAAATTCTAATAAGATACAGCAAAATATTTTACTATAAGAGCCAAATAGCATGGAGCAGTCTAGTTTTTATACTGTTATAATCTGTTTTGCCGGTTTTTAGTACTATTATTTTCTTCTGTGACTTTAGGTACCTTTTATATAATAACTTTTAGGTCTATTTTACTGTAGGATATCCTATTACTTGTAGAACAAGAAAGCTCAGAAAATAGTAATTTATATAAACGGTCAGGAAGAGCGTCATCATCATTATCAATCGATTTAATCTAATAACAAAAATATGTAAGTAATTTATTTTATGTAAGGTCATAAACTGAACTCAAAATTTAAAAAAATAAGCTTCCAAAACAAAAAAGCATCTCATAGTTGCCAGTTTTGTACCTAAACGCAGTCACTACGCGTTTGTATATTATATTGAAATTGATAATTGAGACTGGGAATGGAAAACTGATTTTCTTTCATAACAATATGAATATGTAGTAGTATCTACTGAATGTATTGAACAAGTATTGAACATTGTTTTTTATGCAAAACTACGGAAACTCAATAAATACTTAGGTATATAATGGTCAAACACAAGCTTCATAAATGTAGACGATGCTTCACAGAGCTACAATAAAAATTTACACGTATGTACAATTTTGTGTTCATTGCTTAGTAAGCTAGACTCTATCTCTGATAGACTCTACATTGTATACCCATAGTTTTTTATTCGAATTATCAAATGTACATTATGTAGATTATAGAATAGAATAAAAATTGTAATATGTGTAAAATATAGCTTCCTAATAACGATCTAAACGTTCTTTTCGTTCTTTCTTTTGGAGGTCAAGGCACTAATCAAGAAACTAGCCAAATTATTAAGGTGGAGGCCTGATGGAGCTCGACCGACGACCGGTGACCGATTTGGCCGGTTAATTCCTACGTTGCCGACATGTTTAATTATATCCGCTGCGTTCCATTTTCGCAGCTCACTTCCGCGACTACCGATCGATAGCCTGTCGAACACGAACAACGAGCTGAAGTGACTGCGTGAAATGGAACGTGGAAATTGATGCAGGGAGATCGGAGATGACAATCGGTTAGGCTTGAATTATTTTGCGGTGCAACCAGTGGATGACCTTAATATTTGAGCCTAGTTACAATATTTTCCGAGACAGCACACCACCAGCCAAGAGGGACAATGAGTAAGGAGTAAACTACAAAGAACGTTTAATAATGGACCCTATGAATCATATTGTTGGCTAACATACAAGTAATAAATTGGGTGTAGCGTGGTAGTACGCAGGAAAATCCCACAAGCACCTCGGTATTGTTCCTTTATGAAAATCGTACAAATACGTACATTGTTTTTGTATTATTTATAGGTTTCGTATAAAACTACTGGCAAGGATGTTATTAGTATTTAAAACATCCTTGACATCCTGGTCATGGAAAAACAATATAAATAAAAGAGAAAGAAGGAAGAGTAATATTCTATTTCATTTATACTAAGGGAATCGACTGGTAGACACATGTCATAATATGACTACTTATGACAAATATTCAAGAGACATCGCACAAAAACATTGGCAGCACGTAAACGATCGTTAAAATACCTGAATCGATTTTAAATCGTTTATCGCAGACCGAGCTCTTCGGAGTTTCACTTTCATCTCAATCGTTTTAAATTCTAACACTGTTTACGTGATTATGCTTTTTGTTGAAAACATAATACAATGTTAAACCCGACCAGAAATATAAAAACCTCGCCATATTGCGGAATTTCAGTGGAACTAATTTTATAATGTAAATTGTTACCATAAACATAAAATTATAAACGTGGCGCCACCAGCGCAGGATTTTTATTTTTCTGGTCAGGCTTTACCTAACCTAAAATATTTAGTAGGTACTTATTCATTAATATTACTACAATTTATTTCTTCTTTCAAGTTGAGAAAGTAATTTATAGGAAATCAAATAAAAACATTTAACAAGCTTTCAGGTTCAGTTTGAGTTTGCTATGAGCCGACTCTCCATATGGACTAAAGAGCTTAAGCTCTGCTCACCTCTTTAGGGAAAAGAACCTTGCTTCATGTACGTATGGTGTATAATGTTTAATTTTTAACAGAAAATTGTTGGAGAGGAATCTTTTTCATAATTTAAATTAACAAACAATAACCTATGAGTTTTTCGAACGAGGCTTTATAATCATATCACATCAAAAAAGCGGCCAAGTGCGAGTCAGACTCGCCCATGTCTTAATAATAGTGGCAACCGATTTAAAAAAAACTACTTAGGTACTAGATCTCGTCCAAACCAATTTTCGGTGGAAGTTTGCATGGTAATGTACATCATATATTTGTTTTAGTTTTATCATTCTCTTATTTTAGAAGTTACAGGGGGGGGACACACATTTTACCACTTTGGAAGTGTCTCTCGCGCAAACTATTCAGTTTAGAAAAAAATAATATTAGAAACCTCAATATCATTTTTGAAGACCTATCCATAGACACCCGAATGTGTGTTTCAGTTCTAAGTATGACGAACCCCCAAAATTTATTGTTTTCTTTTTATTTTTTTGTGAAAATCTTAATGCAGTTCACAGAATACATCTACTTACCAAGTTTCAACAGTATAGCTCTTATAGATTCGGAGAAAAGTGGCTGTGACATACGGACGGACGGACAGACAGACAGACAGATAGACATGACGAATCTATAAGGGTTCCGTCTTTGTCATTTGGCTACGGAACCCTAATCAACGTCTACTCTACAATTCACTACAAATTGATTAACTGGAGTATGACGATATTTGCGCATACGTTTAGACGAAAACAAGATATTTTGAGGCGTTCACTTCATACGTACGAATAACGGTAAGCGTGTTTTCATGAACTCTGTAAATATTGAAAACACTAAATAATTTAATAATTTTCGATGCCGCGCCGCTTCGTGTGACGCGCTTGACACAATTTTTTAGTTATAAGTTATTCATAAATTTCGTCCATTCCAGCTCCGAAAGTTATTTGTTTTATATTCTTTTCGTTTTCTATTTTTTTTATTTGCTTGTTTACCTATATCAGACATTTTTATTGTGACTATTTGGTTAAATGACAATTTGTTAACAAAAATAAAATCCTAATACATACTGGGTTTAAGACGTCAGTGATGTGATGGCTTAGTAAAAACTGAGTTGCATGCTAAGTCAATGAAGCTCATCAATTTTCATAAACCGAAAAAAAGTAAAATTATTTATGTATATTGTCAAACAAAAAAAGAATATTTTGTACGGGGTTGTTGATTTTTTTTTAATCCGAAATTTTTTTGTAATGTTGCTCAAAGCTGCTGGCTGACTGACTAAATCCTTTCAGTATTTGCTACTTTATTCTAAGACTTTATATAAGTAGCATTTCTAATACTATTTAACTATTGTTATTTCTGAATGGTTAATACGGGTTTTAACACTTGGGATGATTAGAATTTTCAAATCCGCTTGTAATGTAACTTAAAAAAAAACTTTTATGCAAGTAACGAAGTATTTGCAATATGTTGGCATACATTGCAACTGTCCGGTCAAACAAATTAACGGCAGGAACACATCAATAAAAATTTCATGCAATACCCGTATAAAGGGGCAGAAAAACAAGTTTAGTGCACGGCAGTGAAGTTTCATGTCGTAAATATGTTTGTGTTGTTTTTACGTACAGAAGTATAGTCCTGCCTGGGTCGCATATATAAATAATGCAAAATAATAATAATAATAGTCAATCACTTATTTTTATGTCACATTATTATTTTGATGCATAGTCCATACTCGTACAAACAACGGTTTTGAACGCTGAACTTACCTACAGTAGCAGTGTCCGCAGTATGTTTTATTTGTTTCACTTCATTAGGAATAATGTAATCATTTATATTTTAATAGAAAAATTACCAGTTCACGCATGTTCAAACTACTTCGTATAAAATAACTACTATTTTGGTTTAAAGGTTTTATATCGTTCTTGAAAAGTAGTGTTTTTTCACATAGATTATTTAGAAAACGCAGCGATGATCATTTTGTAGCTCTTATACGGATTTCACGTAAATTAAATTATAAAATTAAATAGATATTATGATATATATTACTTACCCGTGTTATATTCTAATGAGTATTTTAAGATACAAGGTTCATAAAATTGGTGCATCTAAAACGCACTCAAGCGTTGTAGTTAAATCATATAAACCATTTGTAAACCGTTATAAACAGACCGATTATTACCATTCAGCATTCACATTTTACACGTGTGCAACCATAAATCTTCACGTTTTTTTCATACGAAAATAAATGGAGTAAGTGACTTTTGGAGCGAATGTCTGCCGAGGACTTGCCAAATGTCCCGTCCCTTATTTACGGTCCCTAGAGCGGTATGCGAGGACAGTGTGTTTGTTTATATGTTTTGACCATTTCCTCCTTGCGTCGCCGGCACCTGGCATGCAGTGTGACCGTGGCTTCAAAATTAAGAATGAAACTAATCTGTTTCATGTGTGATTCAGAGAATTTTGTGCACTTTACAAATTGCAAACCTGCAGAGAGCAGCTGTCTGGCCTGGACATTACTGCCATCCATCCTATGCATTTATGAGATTTTCTTATCTGTGTCGACGTCAGTTTTGATTTAAAGCAGCTAGAGTTGCTGTTGACCCACATATACCTACCGAGTTGGTGTTTAGCATCGATTATACGGCGTCATCCCGTGAGATCGGTCTACAGTACAGTGTAAGACCCAAACACAAGTGGCACAGACGCACACATTAATGTTCACATTCGTATTGTGAATAAACATCGTAATGTAGCAGATAAACTAGGATGGGAGCCAAGACGAAAATATGCCACGCCGCGTTTTTCCATTGGTTTTTGCGCTTTGGAAACCGACAGTAGTTTCAACCGACAATCATTGTCAACATCACACGATCGGACGCGAATAACCAGATTGTAAATGCAGTGATACGCCCCCATTGTTAACAGTCACGCTCCAGATAGTTTGTATACGAGATGCTATACCTTCTTCGAGGTAAAGACGACCGTATTGAGTTCACTGAAAATGTTGTTTGAATCTAATTGTACCATTGTTTGAAAGGCTATTTAGTGTCTTGTGTTTATGAATATTGTATGAGTGTGTGACTTGTTGTTCAATGTTTGTTTCAATGTTTGCAAGGTCGTTAGCGTCCATCTCGGTGCAGGTCGACGCTCATTCAAGGTAGAAATGTTCATATAAAACATATTTAAATCACCGCATATTACAAGTGGTGTTTACGCACACTTCCTTTTCGCTGACGTCCATCGGACCTTCGAACGTAACTGTTCAAACACTCGAAATCGATTTACGAGCCGGTGCGGTGGCGGTCTCCAGGAATAGTTTTACGTCCGGATAGATCTTTTAAACATTACGACAAAAGAGGGAGAGTGTCTAATCATAAATGATTGGTACGGGATCAGGGCGCATTTCCGCATTGTGTCTTTAGCAGTTTTTTCCTGTGTTTACGTCCGTGTTCACTGTCAAACGTGTTATCTGTTATGTGAGCATGGTGGCGCCGCCGCGTGCGCCGCTGCGGTATGTCGCGGTGCGCGGGCGGCGTTACATAAGGCGCGTGTGTCGCTCACCTCCTCTATCTTGAGGCTGGTGCGGACCACCTTGCGGGTGACCGCGGACTCGTACGACTCCTCGATAGTCTCCGCCATGGTTGCGATCGCGGGCGCAGCGAGCGGTGCGCGCGGCAGTAGCGGCGGTACTGAGCTCTCGCTGGTTATTTTTAGGCGCCGGCGGCGCGGAACCCGCTGTCAGTTCCTCGGGATTCAGGGTGGTGATGCGCAGTATACTGAAAAGCAGACAAAGCAGTCCGTTGTCTTGTCTAGTCACAGTGCAGAATAATAGTATAAAATCGGCGTCCCATGTGTAGTTGTGGTTGAAGGGACAAAGAACTATGTAAAGTTCCCCATGTTAATGTTCTATAACATTATCGGAGCGAATTATACAAAAAGTTAGACATACTTACATTTATTTATTTGTATCTTACAAAGCCCTAACTTCTGAACTCTGTTAAAAAAATATACTAAGGCACTATATACACAACGTAGCTACGAAGTAAAGTGCTGCGTTTGCTACGCCGCCGTAGTCACCCGTAGCTAAGGTCTACGGACTTAAAAGTTAGAACTATTTTCTTTTCTTTTGTGAAATCTATTCTATGTCATAACGTATTGTTTTTTACTGAGATCATCATAGTTGAATCGTTCAGTGGTGACAACTTTGATCTGTTTGTGAAATCAAATCCATTTAAGTCAATTATTCATGAATTACGATATCTTGCTTCAAAAGGATGTAGCAATATTGAATACTTACTAATTGAAGCTTATAATACTTGTCCCATTCGTCATTTAGTGACGTCACGCCATCCCACGTGAGCCGACGACACGGCCGATGAGAGAAGCTTCACGAGTCACGTACGATGCGGAAAATTTGACGCGTTTGTTTATCTCACCTTTCTTTCATGTCCTCCTGCTTCAGTTCGTTACTCTTGTTTTCGGCGGTTCATGTTTAAATTTTTAGTACGTATCTACCTACATACCTATTTACTTACTAGCTGTCTGCCCGCGGCTTCGCCCGCGTTGTTTTCCGACTTTTCCGTAGTAATTTTTAACTATCCCACGGGAACTCTTTAATTTTCCGGGATTAAAAGTATCCAAGATGTTGACCAGGGATGTAAAGAACCACCATGAAAAATTTCATTCAAATCGGTCCAATAGTTTCGGAGATTAGCCCGTACAAACAGACAAACAGACAGAGAAACAAAAAAAAAGAAAACTGTCTGGATATGTTCTATTTCACTTCTTACATCCTCCTGACTCGGATTACATCTTTTTTTCTATGTACAGAAATGTTGGCCTCACTTATAGATTTTTTGTCTAAACTGTTAGTTTATAGCAACTTACTTTTGTTTCTTGGTTTTTGCTCCCTATGAGCTGTGACGGTTCAGCCGATCAAAGCTCTGATCACTCCATTAGGGCACTCAAAAAGTCAAAAAAGTCAAAAGGTTTTTTATTCAAAGTAAGATTTTTAGTTTTTATGCGTCTCGGTGGCCAAATGCCGTTGACTTCCATTCGGAAGTTCGCGGGGTCAAGCCTCGGCACGTACCGATATGTGTTTTCGTCCTTTGAAAAAAATATTGTACGTCCGCTAAAATTATTGTATTGTATAAATGTAATACTGCATAACCGTCTGCTACGGTATGGCTAGTAGAGTTACGGCTACGACGACGAAGACGCTACATAGAACGCCATCTCTTATGTGATCAAAAACTACAAGGTTTCTAGCGACATCTACAGACGTATCGTCCATTACATCCACTACGTATGGCTAATAGTATCCAGTAGGCTTACTTTGTAAGTAAAGTAGCGACAGGCTCGAGAAGCTGTCAAACGCGACATATTGACAGAACTACTATGGCTCTAATGTCACTATGTCGCGTTTGACAGCTTCTCGAGCCTGTCGCTACTTACATAGTAGGCCTACAGAGAGGTGGGAATCAAGCCGCGCTTCGCACATCGTTATTCTGAGGTAACATCGTAACAGAAATATAAAAAACCTGCTCTGGGGGCGTCACAAGTTTTTTTTGTCTCTGTAATAATAAAGTGATATAGTTCCATTGAAATTCCGAAATAATGGCGATTTTTTTATTTTTCTGGCCGGGCTTATAAGTAATATTTTCGAAAAAGGTATAGATTTTTTAGGGTTCCGTACCTCAAAAACTAAAAACGGAAACCTTTATATATAGGATCACTCAGGTGTCTGTCTGTCCGTTCCGGACTATTCTCCGAAACTACTGAACCGATCGAGTTAAAATTTCCACATTCAAAAGTGGCCTCCATGTTTCTAACTAATTATTTAATGTTACACGTCAGTCTTTGGGTCACGGATATACATACGTGTGCAAAATTTTAACTCGATCAGTCCAGTTGTTTCGCTGATGATGAAGAACTTCCGTTTTTACGGAACCCTCTCCAAGCGAGTTCAACTCGTACTTGATCGTGTTTTTTTTTTTACTTTTCTATCAATAAAACAACATCAAATACATTTTAAAAACTTTATTTCGCGTACAGAACAGGCAACATTATCAATACTCTTGGTATTAAATAACTCAATAAATAATAACTTTATCCTAGTACTATAATACAATTTTGAGAATAAATTTATATATTATAGATAAACTCGAATCATATCTCCAAATTTATACATACTATTATCATATCACTGAGTAACGCTTTCTAGATCTTGACTTATATAGCTATTGATGTTCTTCGTACTAATACTTAATTATAACAGAATATAATTTTCTTGGTGTCTTCTTTGATGCAGATTTAATCGACTTGCCTGAAAAAGAAGAAAAAAATACAGTAATTATAATATAAATAAAATCGTCACTGAAGAAATAGAGTACCAAACATCGAGACGGACGGGTAGGCTCGAGCCCCTTGGTGGGGACATAGTATGAGCTGTTAACGTAGATAATGATGGTTTGCGCCAATATGAGTAGGGTCCCGACCGTTATACCAGGGGCCTGTTTAATAAACGTGACAGGCGACAGGTGACAGGCGACAAGTGACAATCCGACATTTTGACAATTTCTTGTTTAATAAAGATTATCCCTGACAAATTTGTCACGGTGGAAAAACTACAAATATGTCGACTTGTCGCGACATTTTGACATATTTCCGTTTAATAAACAATTTCTCTTGACAGGCGACAGGTGACAATTTGTCCGGAAAAACTTGTCAAATTTGTTTTATTAAACACTAAATTGTCATGACAGGTGGACATATTTGTCAAATTGTCTGAGATTTTCGACAGGCAACCGCACCCAATGTCAAAGCAATTCGGCAGTTAATTAATACGAGTAATCACGTGTAAAAATGGTTTTAGTGTGAGGCCACACGAGCGTAATTTTTTCTGCCGTGAGCGGCAGAAATTCTGTCGCGTAAATTCTGCCGGCAGAAATTCTGTCGGGACCGCCACACGAGCAGAATTTTTTCTGTTGCTTTTTATCGTTTGTAGGGGGTGATTGTATAGTAAACAATATCGATATCGATCCGCGGCAATTTTGCACTATGTATGCTTTAAAAAATATTTAGCCACGATGTTGCCTCGGCGTAAAATAGGCTGCCGCATGCAACAAATGTCGCAAATAACAAAAACAATAATATTTATAGATTACATTACATTTAACTTGCGAAATGTTTTGCGCCGTCGTTCTGCCCTGGCTTTTGCTAAAATATTTGTTTATTAATTATGTGGCATGCGACAATTGTTGCATGTTGTTGCCCCGACATAAATGAGGCCGAAAATCTTATTTGTTTTGGAAAAGAGCGTGTTGTGCTCCCAAAATTGATAACTGGGGTCCGCAGTGGACTCCGATGACGAATCTGACACCAGAATTGGAAAAAATGGCCGCCATTTTGAACTTTTTTGTTTCTGGTCCGATTGCTTCCAAAATCGATATCTGGGGTCCTCAGTGGACCTTAATGACAAATCTGACATCAGAACTGCAAAAAATGGCCGCCATTTTGAACTTTATTGTTTCTGGTCCGATTGCTTGCAAAATCGATATCTGGGGTCCCCAGTGGACTCCGATGACGATTCTGACATCAGAATTGCAAAAAATGACCGCCATTTTGAACTTTTTTGTTTCTGGTCCGATTGCTTCCAAAATCGATATCTGGGGACTCCAGCGGACTCCGATGACGAATCTGACATCAAAATTGGAAAAAAAGGCCGCCATTTTGAACTTTTTTGTTTCTGGTCTGATTGCTTCCAAAATCCCAGATCCCCGATATCGATATTGGAAGCAATCGGACCAGAAACAATAAAGTTCAAAATGGCGGCCTTTTTTCCAATTTTGATGTCAGATTCGTCATCGGAGTCCGCTGGAGTCCCCAGATATCGATTTTGGAAGCAATCGGACCAGAAACAAAAAAGTTCAAAATGGCGGTCATTTTTTGCAATTCTGATGTCAGAATCGTCATCGGAGTCCACTGGGGACCCCAGATATCGATTTTGCAAGCAATCGGACCAGAAACAATAAAGTTCAAAATGGCGGCCATTTTTTGCAGTTCTGATGTCAGATTTGTCATTAAGGTCCACTGGGGACCCCAGATATCGATTTTGGAAGCAATCGGACCAGAAACAAAAAAGTTCAAAATGGCGGCCTTTTTTTCCAATTTTGATGTCAGATTCGTCATCGGAGTCCACTGGAGGCCCCAGATATCGATTTTGCAAGCAATCGGACCAGAAACAAAAAAGTTCAAAATGGCGGCCAGTTTTTTGCAATTTTGATAACAGATTCGTCATTGGAGTCCACTGGGGACCCCAGATATCGATTTTGCAAGCAATCGGACCAGAAACAAAAAAGTTCAAAATGGCGGCCAGTTTTTTGCAATTTTGATAACAGATTCGTCATTGGAGTCCACTGGGGACCCCAGATATCGATTTTGCAAGCAATCGGACCAGAAACAAAAAAGTTCAAAATGGCGGCCAGTTTTTCCAATTTTCATGTCAGATTTATCATCGGATTCCACTGGGCGACGCCAGATACGATTTTGTCCAAAGCGATTTTGATTTTCTCCAAAACATAAGATTTTCAATCTCATTTACCCCGGAGCAACAACTTGCTACAGTTGTCGCATGCCACATGGGCAGCACTGTCCGGCATTGCGGCATGATACATAATTTTCGCATGTGAAATCTTAC
Source organism: Teleiodes luculella (assembly GCA_948473455.1). Taxonomy (NCBI): domain Eukaryota; kingdom Metazoa; phylum Arthropoda; class Insecta; order Lepidoptera; family Gelechiidae; genus Teleiodes; species Teleiodes luculella. The sequence continues at coordinate 7,068,086 of OX419589.1, forward strand.
GTTGTGCTACAAAATATAGAATAATTAATTACCTACCTATATAGAATATTAATTTTGCGGCATTTATTGCATGCGGCAGCCTATTTTACGCCGAGGCAACATCGTAGCTAAATAATTTTCAAAGCATATTACTGCAAAATTTTCTCGAATATTTTCTATATCTACCACAAGAATTAGTATAAACTAAAAAAAACTATACCCAAGCCATCGATAAACTATCGATATTGGCAACACTAGTCTATTCCCTCGCCCCCCTCTGCCCGCTCCACCCGACCGGCAGAATTCTGCCCAATTCTGCCGGTCATAACGTTTGTGAGCCGGCAGACGACAGAAAATTTACGTCCGTGTGAATGAAACAGGGGTTTTGTATGAAACCGAACGCAGCAGAATTTGCGCGACAGAATTTCTGCCGCTCACGGCAGAAAAAATTACGCTCGTGTGGCCTCACCCTTAATGTCGTCAACGGATAGCAGTGATAGTAGCAGTGAAGATAAATATTCTCTGTTTTCAAACGTCTCTATTTTCATAAATAAGACCTAAAATTGTTAATTTGACATACATTACAAATAGAAAACATAAACAAAAGTAAAGAAATTGATTACCAAAGTGAAATTATAATATTTTTTTAATATTACCCTCATATATTCTCCCATAAGCATTCTCCGATATTATGCTGTGACAAATATGTCAGAAAAAGTGACAAATTTGTCCAAGACTATGACAATTAAGTCATAGAATGTTTCCTTAGACTCGACAGGTAAAAATTGACAATTTTTGCCTTTATTAAACGGATCTTTATCCTGACAATTATGTCAATATTTACCTGTCGCATTTGGACATAATTGTCATGTTTATTAAACGGCACTTGGTGCGACAATTCGACTTATTTGTCAAAAAGTGACAAAATTGTCGGATTGTCACGTTTATTAAATAGGCCCCTGGCCTCCGTCACTATAACTACCTACCGCTCGGCCGAGCGGTCTCGGGCCTTTTGCGGTAACAATTCCCCATTCCCTAAACGTGTTAGTAGAGTGGCGCAATACGCGAGAGAGAGAGATGCAGCAACTTCGTCTTTTCGCCTAGCGCCGTGCGATCTGAATTGCACTTTATTATAACGGAGCTAGGGTTGCAATTTATATGAATTATGTCGCCTAGTGCAGCTTCTGTAGGGACTACTATTTGGTATTCTGTAGCTGCGAGGCCGACTAGTGTAGTTATGTTGGTGTTATACGTACAGTATGCGCACGGTGTTGGTGAAGCCGGAGCCCTGCCGCCAGCCGGTGACCACGACCACGCGGTCGCCGGACGCGATGAAGCTGTGGTTATACGTACAGTATGCGCACGGTGTTGGTGAAGCCGGAGCCCTGCCGCCAGCCGGTGACCACGACCACGCGGTCGCCGGACGCGATGAAGCTGTGGTTATACGTACAGTATGCGCACGGTGTTGGTGAAGCCGGAGCCCTGCCGCCAGCCGGTGACCACGACCACGCGGTCGCCGGACGCGATGAAGCTGTGGTTATACGTACAGTATGCGCACGGTGTTGGTGAAGCCGGAGCCCTGCCGCCAGCCGGTGACCACGACCACGCGGTCGCCGGACGCGATGAAGCTGTGGTTATACGTACAGTATGCGCACGGTGTTGGTGAAGCCGGAGCCCTGCCGCCAGCCGGTGACCACGACCACGCGGTCGCCGGACGCGATGAAGCTGTGGTTATACGTACAGTATGCGCACGGTGTTGGTGAAGCCGGAGCCCTGCCGCCAGCCGGTGACCACGACCACGCGGTCGCCGGACGCGATGAAGCTGCGCGCGCGCCCGAACTGCAGCCCGTACTGCACGCGGTTGTCCACGTCCTTCAGCCAGTCGCCCGCCGGTTGCTCTGTAACACACACACACACGTATCGTCATTACCAGATTCATGTAATGACGCCGCCGGAGGGAGAGGGGTTGTTAACTAGACACAAGCCCAGTTGCTCTACTATGTAAGTAGCGACAGGCTCGAGAAGCTGTCAAACGCGACATATTGACAGAACTACTATGGCTCTAATGTCACTATGTCGCGTTTGACAGCTTCTCGAGCCTGTCGCTACTTACATAGTAGGCCTATTGGTTTAAGTCCCTTTATTCACTATTGCTCTATGCTTATATACTATATAGTGCGTGCGTCACTCGCAACACACTACGTGCTGATAAGAGAGAGAACCTATCTTCTTATCGAATCTATGAGGGACGTGCAGTATCTCTTCCGCATACCACATTCGCAGTGATAACACGTACACCTACGTACACGCACCAGAGAGGTAAGCATGCAAATGCATGTGTGTTGCAGAGGCTCTCTGCAACACACGTGCATTTCATAAGTAAAGCCCGACTACAATAATAAAAATCCTCGCCATATTGCGGAATTTTAACGGACGATATTTTACCATGGAAATTGTTGCCAGAAACACTAAAATATACATGTGGCGTGGCGTACCCAGAACAATTTTTTCTTTTTTTGGTCACGCATTACACATTTTTTTAAATACGAATTATTGTGGTAATCTAGGTTAGAACAGTAGCCAGCACATGCGGCTTGACATGCAACCGTAATCCGTAGCAGCGGTAGCGGTGAAATTTGTAGAGCAAATGTCTAACCGCATGAGCTGACTTCTGTACCTCACCACTTGGTGGGTTCTTTATGCAGCTGTCTTTTTCATACTTTTGCAATGTAGAACCCGTTGATTGCTTGAAGAGTCCAGGGTGTGGCAATGCAGGAACTATGAGAACTTAAACCAATTGTAACGCTGAAGTTAGGTGTTGTGGTTGATGGTTTACATCACGATGATAAGGCCGGTACTGTGCAGTAGTGTGCAGTGGTGTGTATACTCACCGCTGTACACGAGCGGCAGCACCCCGCGGTAGATGTGCGCCTGGCGCGCGGTCTGCGGCTGGCGCGTGACGGCGATGATGGGGCAGCGCGGCCGGTACTTGCTGAGCAGGTGGGCGGAGCGCCCGCTGGTGGTGATCACCACTATGGCGGCTGCCAGGCACTTGCTCGCCGCCTCCACGGCCGCGATCGCTACTGAGTGCGTGTTTTCTACTGGTGTTTTCACCTGGAATTGCAATTTTATGCTGTGATTTTTAGGTCAGTTTTTCATTGGAGTAAAAAAAATAAGTAGAAGAAATATTTTTCTCCTAATTTGCAAACGACAAAGTTACATTGAATGGTGAGCCGCAAACCAATTTTTTCTTTATTTTATATTTTTCTTTATGTCATTATCGATTTTTCATGTTTCCTTATTAAAAAATTTGCTTGCTCTTATTTTGCGAGATTTCTATACCAGCTAGTTACAGTCCGCATAAGATCGAATCCTTTTCATTTTGGTCCTTCGAGCCGGATTTGAACCAGCAACCTATGGATCTACATTTGCTTGCTCTTATTTTGCGAGATTTCTTTACCAGCTAGTTACAGTCCGCATAAGATAGAATCCTTTTCACTATTTTTTTTGAAATAATTTAATCAGATCCGAAAATATTACAAACATTATGACTATATACTCCACTGATGAAACTTAATCTAAGTTTATGCTCAGAAGAGCGTCGCTCAGGTACCGTCTAGGGCGAGCCAAGCTAAACTTGGACTTAGCATCGTTCTTATGTCAAATTGAATAATGGTAGGTAGGTATGTGTGTTTAGTAGTGTTGTATAGATACCTGTGTGATGAGGTCGTTGAACAGCTGTTTGTGCCAGATGGCAGCCTCGGCCTCCTTGCAGATGTTGGCCATCACGCGCACGCACTCCAGAGGGTAGTCGCCCTGATATTGCATATACATTTATTACAAATTTGTCTTATAATCTGAGGTTACGATCAGGTGATAGAAGATGAGCATTTTCATAGGGTAACTTAACATATTTTGCTAACCAAACTCCACATTTACATTACATATTCGTTAACAGCCCATATATGTCCCTACCGAGGGGCTCGAGCCTACCCTGATACCAGGGTGAATAGGCCTTAGTCGACCACGCTGGCCCAGTGCGGGTTGGTCAACTTCACACACAACCTTTGAATTTCTTCGCAGGTGTGTGCAGGTTTCCTCACGATGTTTTCCTTCACCGTAAGAGCGTCGAATAAACGTACATATGAATTCGAAAATCGAAAACACATTGGTACGTGCCGAGGTTTGAACCCGCGAACTTCGGAATGGAAGTCAACGGGCCTAGCCACTAGGCCACCGACGCTCTCATTACATATTATTGGTAAGCAAATTCCACTGTATTTATTTATTTATTTAAAGGTTTGCTAACAAGTGTATGATTATAATAATGTTATTGTACTTTTCTGCAACTAATTAGCCAGCAGCCATGGTATAAACCTAGATATACATTTAATTGGTAAGTTGGCGGTATGGCTTGTAAAAGAAAATAGGTAGCAAATATGGACCTTAAATTCAAAAGAATAGTGATGATAGTAAGTACCTTAGCGGTCTCTCCAGACAGCATGACGCAGTCCGCGCCGTCGAGGATGGCGTTGGCCACGTCCGAGGTCTCGGCGCGCGTGGGCCGCGGCTTCTTCACCATCGACTCCAGCATCTGGGTCGCGCAGATCACTGGCTTGCCTACCTGCACACATCACCACTAATTATGATACGCTTTCCCGTTGCAGTCTCAATGTGCCTTATCGAGCCTCTCGGCTGCGCTCGTTTCCCCTTTTTGCAGTTCCTCGAACGCGTACACGCACAGCGTCAAACGCGCCAACGAATCGTGCTGTCGCACTGTTCAACGCTGTGGTTGCTCAGCAACAAGAAGCTGATATTTTTAGTGATAAAATTGTCAAATTCATTAATTTTGTCGTAACTTTTTTATGTACTAAAGATTAAGTTAACCTCTACATGCTTTGGATCATCTGTAAGTGTAGTTGGAAATTGTTAATAAATAAATAAATAAATTATCACTGGCTTGCCTACCTGCACACATTACCACTAATTATCACTGGCTTGCCTACCTGCACACATTACCACTTATTATCACTGGCTTGCCTATCTGCACACATTACCAGTTATTATCACTGGCTTGCCTACCTGTACCACAGAATACCAAATAGTAGTCCCTACAGAAGCTCCACTAGGCGACATAATTCAAATAAATTGCAACCCTATCTTCGTTACAATAAAGTGCAATTCAGATCGCACGGCGCTAGGCGAAAACACGAAGTTGCTGCATCTCTTTCTCTCGCGTTGCGCCAACTCTTGTGCCACTCTACTAACACCTTTAGGGCTGTCGTCTTTGAGAAAATAAAACATCTGATTAATTAACCTATAAGGTACCTACCTTTTATTCAAACAAATGATGGTTCAAATAAACCAATGCTACTACTATTTACCTACTAAGTAATAGTATTACTCGTATTATAATGTTTGCAAACTATAGGTATTTACTCGTCGGTAGGTAGGTAAGTACTTTAGTTTATGAAAATACGTCATAATGTTACTGTAGGTTTGTCAGAGAAAATTATGAGGACAAGAAAAGAGATCTAAAAAAAGACACATCCGATCCAGTCCTTTTCCTTTTATTTTTGCATCCATAAACACAACAGCATTTGTCGTATTGTTGTGAAGTCATTTTCGTAATTTGAGCGAGCGGAGCGGCGCGTAATAACGACGCGTCACGCGCGCCCGGCGACTGTTCGCGTACTGATGTAGCTAGCCCTGCCTTTCATCGGCCGGGGCGATATTTCGCCCGTCATACCTATTCTTCCGAGTGGAACCCCCCTGCCTGTACACATTGCCAGTTATTATCACTGGCTTGCCTACCTGCACACATTACCACTAATTATCACTGGCTTGCCTACCTGCACACATTACCACTTATTATCACTGGCTTGCCTACCTGCACACATTACCACTTATTATCACTGGCTTGCCTACCTGTACACATTGCCAGTTATTATCACTGGCTTGCCTACCTGCACACATTACCACTTATTAGAATAACATTAAATTAAAAAAAAATTATAACCCCCGACACAAAACCGTTACCTGAACCTTAACCTTTCAACAACTAGAAAAGAGCTGATAATCTTCAAATGGCTCAAGATATTTTCTTGAACCATAGCTAAGAACGCTCTCGATTGTGACACCTTGCAAACAAAAAAACTAGATCACAATCGGCGTATCCGTTTAGGAGCTACGATGCCACAGACAGACAGACAGATAGACAGATAGACAAATAGACACACACATTAAACTTATAACACCCCTCTTTTTCGTCGGGGGTTAAAAGTAGCGGCAAGGCTCAGGCACAGAATACCAAATAGTAGTCTCTACAGAAGGTTCACTTAGTGACATAATTCAAATAAATAGTAACTCTAGCTTCGTTACGACGTTACGATAAGATGCAACTCAGATCGAACGGCACTAGCTAAAACACAACGTGGCTGCCTCCCTTTCTATCAAATTTATTTCTACTAACACGTTTAGTTATCTATCTAAAACCACCCGCGGGGAGCATAGGTCGATCATGCCTAAACAACGAAGTGAGACCGACCTGGCTAGGGACAGATGGCTCACTTCATACAAAGTCTCAAATCTCGCACACATACATTATTGACGTGACATTTACAAGCCTGTGTTATAATGGCTTAAGCTAGCCAGCTTAAGCCATTATAAAGCAGCCAGTCCACCCACAGGATTTTCTGCAATTTAGCAGATTACATTTAAACTAAGTAGCATAGACTTACCTGGTTGCACCTAGCAATCATGGTCTTCTGCGCAAGGAACACTTTTTCTGGTGGGATCTCAATACCAAGGTCACCACGGGCGACCATAATACCATCAGAGGCCTGCAAAAGGACATATCAAGTATTGATTAAAAGTTTTAGAACACTGGATGGGAATGTATATGAACCGACAGACGTTTTTTTTACAGTACGGTCAAGTGCAATGAAAGTTGAACATCCGCAACGCGATTCTCTTTTATTTAACGGACTTAAGAACGGTGCAAAGCCAAAGTGTTAGCGCACTCTTGACTACGACACAAGCAACGGCTGAAATAATGATGATGATAGTATTGGATGATAAACAAAGTATTCCCTGAACATATGTAAAATTTTACAGTTAATAAAAAATAAAAATAAAATTTTTACAGTTGTAATTTTATATGCTGCTCAGTTTATACTGAAACTAGTGATATAATTTAATTTAAAGGTAAAAGATCAGCATTAGGTCAATCAGAAAATTCTAGTTTAAGCAGTTTAAGTCAGTTATTTTTACTATTCTGTGAGGTTAATAATACTGTCGGTATTCGTGAATAAGGCGGATGGCAACAATTTGCTAGATGTAAGCCCATAATGGCAGCATGCAGATGCAGATGTGAATCGTAGGTCACATGCAAACATCTAGTCTAGTTTAAGGGGTAGCAAACCCAGTTTAAACTGGAATCAATCACTGACTGTTGTCACAAGACTACTGTTTGTTATGTAAATGAAGTTCTCTGTGAAATGAAGCTACAACAACTTCCAATTTGCATCTAGAATGGAAATACAAATGGAGAATAATAATAGAAATTAATCAATTATTCAAAATGCATATAAGCATCAACTGCTGGTTATTATTCTTGCAGTAGGTAGTACCTACCTACTTACCTGTCTCTACCATTTGAAAATAGACAGCCTATAATAAGTAACTATATTATAAGATTGTGCCACGCTATGTTGATAACGCAGAGTAATTCTGTAGTTGATAAGATAACTACATCTTCACAGCCAGACGTGTACTGCTGGACAAAGATTTCCACAACGATCTTTTCATCGGGTAGTTTATTGATATAGCGGTATTGTATTGATGGTAAACTTGCCAAAAAAATTGTTTCTTTCAAGAACACCAATTTACAAAAAACTGCTGACATGAGAAACTACTTGGTTGGAAACCTGGTAAATTGCTCCTCAGACAACGCAGAAAAGTTACAAAATAGATGATTATACATTGGTGTGTCATTTATATTTTAAATCGAAGACTGAATGTAAAATCTCATTGAACAGGGGTAGGACTCAAATTTGGGTTTTCTTGGCTTTCCAAGCCAAAACTACTGCTTCGATTTTTAAAATCGTAAAATTATTATAAAGTGCCAGTATTTGTGTACCAGTGTTGTGTTTGTGTTGTTTGTGTTGTTTGTGTGTGTGTATAAATTAGAGGTGTTTTAAGGCATGTACTCACGGCGATGATCTCATCCAGGTTGACCATTCCCTGGTGGTTCTCGATCTTGGAGATGATCTGTATGTTTTTGCCCTTCTCGCCGAGGATGTCGCGGATCTCCTTGAGGGCCGCGCCGTTGCGGATGAACGACGCAAATATCATGTCCACCTGAATAAAAGAATTACAAAATAAGCTCAAATCGGTTTTTTGCATTAGACTAGAATATAATTTAGTATACTTTATTGCACACCAGTAATGTTTGCTTGCTTATCGAGTGGGTTTTGAGGTTCACAAACCCTGATGTCGGAATTGTTGAGCCGCCTTGACACCAGTAATAAAATAATAAAACTACAACCCACGACAAGAAATGTGAACAAGTGGGCGGCTACATTGCTAAGGTAGCAATTTCTACCAGACAACCCCACTATACTATTGCAGACCAGACGAGAAGAGATTTATTACGAGCGACCAAAAAATTGCTACGAACTTGAATAAAAACTGTAAAAGGTATAGGTATAGATATAGAGTTAATGCCCATGCCTAACTATTGAATCGGTCAAGTAGGTAAATTTATTCTTGAAAAATCGGCATTCGATTTTTTAAAAAGTAATTATTTTATTAGATTCTTAACTGACATTCAAAATGAATACGAGTATAAATTAGAAGTAGCTAAACTTTTAATTTTATTGAAGAAAGGAGAAGAACGAAACAAGAGGTAATAACATTAAGCCTATTTCGACTAGTAACAATCAATACAATAAAATACAAGTATCCTATGAATAGATTGCTTGATTAACAAACATTTAACATTGTAGAGTTACCCACAGAAGATTGCATAAACTTTGAATATTATAAGTTCCTTTCTTAACCTAATCCTTTACACAGGTAAAGTTATAAAGGATTGTCATAAGATGTAAAACCACAGAATTATAATATTAGGAAAAAAAAACAATTTGTATTTAATTACACAGTTGTGGTTGTAATGTAACGTAATCTAAATATAGATACGTATGTGTAAACAGGGAAGGAGAAGCAAGGGCAAACAAGGTGAAACGAAGAGATAATAAAGAATCATTCCATTATATTATAAGTAACTATGCTACTGTAATCTTATTACATTTAGTAGGTATCACTAAATGCAAGGAGGAACTCTAGCTACATACACACCTGCTTACAGCGTAATATTTGAAAATGGATTAATTTATTATTATATTATTATGCATGGATTCAAATAAAATATACATTTATTATCTTTTGTATATTAATGCACCTGACCAATGACCATATAAGTTATTATATACTAGCTTTCGGCCCCGTGGCTGCGCCCAGTCCCTTTATCACATTTTTCATAAAAATCCGTCCAGTCCCTTTATCACCTACAACCAGTTATTTTGAAAAACAATTCAATGTACAGACAAGCCGATTCTTCAGTTTTATTATAGTATAGAAGAAGATAGAAGATTTATCTTTTATTTAGTAACATAAATGAGAGTGAGTACTTTTTATTCAATGTGATACTAAGCCCAAATACTTAGCTTGAAAGAATGACGATGTAGATAGGTACGATAAGATTTTGCTTAAACATTCAAGGCAGATTGTTATTGTCATATCATAATATAGTAATGTGATAAAAGATAACTAAATAAAGCTGAGCAGACATTTTATGATGGATTTTTTATCAATGGATACATAATGGATATGAGTTGCGTGTGATGTATAATCGGACACGTAAAATCGCAAAACTATCTGCGTGATGTATGTAGATAAACAATTCAATGATATCTGGCTAAGTAAGACCAATCAATCAGTTGTCGACTGGTTCCCTAAATATTGCAAATATAACGCCGTACCTGCATGATAGTCCACGTGTTAGTAATCTCTTACCGTCAAGTGTTTAAGAAAATGAGGCCAATGATGTCATCTACATATAGGTAGGTATTTGTTCATTCTTTCTTTGCAAATTGTCTGAGTTTAGTAGTGCATAATCACTGACTGTTTTATATCTTGGTTCTTCTGGTGTTTTTCAGAGTAAATACATGAATAAATTATTTGAAGGTTGTCTGGTGGAAATTGCTATTATAGCAATTAGGCCGTTTACATATACACTTAATTTTCCAGAACATTGCCTTGCAATGAAATAGCTGTTCATTCAAGTTCATAAGTGCAGTCATATCATGTGTTTTGATTATATATTTCGTGGTTTTGATACTTTCAAATAACTTTTTTCCTAAAGGCTTGTTATTATTATTTTTGTGTGTTACTTTACTTATACAGTGTAAGATACTAAGATTTAACTTTAATATTGATGCACGTGATATGATTGGACTTATGAACGTGACCAAACAGTTCATCAGAAACCAGCGCGTTCAAGACAGAAACAAATGAAAAGTGTCAGAATAGGTACTAGAGAGAGAGACACGAGAATATAAAGGTAGGTATACTTACACCTTGTTCCACACCGAAGAGAAGGTCAGACTTGTCTTTCTCGGAGACGGCTGGGAGGTCCACGGGAAGACCAGGGAGATTCACCCCCTTACGGGAACCAAGCATACCTATAATAAACATTGTATTATTATACTTTTCGATAGATAAATAGAAAAAGTGTATTTTATAAAAAATGCACAAAAAAAAAAACAGTTATTCAAATTTATATTATGATTTTCAGCCGTCACCCTAAAGGAGTGATTTTGCTTTTCATTTGTAATACTTTTACTCTTAGAGCAACGCCCGGTACGGAAGGCCCGCGTTGCTCTAAGCTTTTACTCTAAGTCGGTTGATGTGTCATAGGACATACAAAAAGCATTATGAGCGTATTCAGCGGAACTTTCAGCGCGGTACGCTCCGCAGGTGTGGCGCTACACTAAGACAGATTAAATCTGTTGGAAGTAATTAATCTATATCTTAAATCCTTTTACAACATGGATTTATCAATAAAACTATATTTAATGATTTAAGAGTTTGTCAGGATATAGATTATTATTTTTATTAGTCTTATTCATATCGCCACACTCATCATACGAAATTAGATAGGTACTAGCTATCCGCCGCGGTTCTGCACGCGCTAACAGTTTTTCCGGCGGGAATGAGGAATTTTTCTGCGGTAAAAGATAGCCTATGTTCTTTCCTATGGTCTATTCTATAGGTTTTCAAACAATACTTAAGACTTCAGATCAGAAGTTAATAAGCTTTGCTCAAACCAAGGCAAGGCTGGCTATCGTCTCTCACTGTATAGTGATCAAGTGTAGATGTAGACTCAATAATGCTGACGAGAACGTGGCTCTACTTTTATATTTGATCGAAGTTATCTAACCCACCTCCATTCTCGATGGTGCAAGTGAGGGTGTCGCTGGTGGATGAGGAGCAGATGACGGAGATGAGGCCGTCGTCGATGTAGATGCGGTTGCCGGGCTTCACCACGTTAGTGATGTTCTTGTAGTCGAGCCACACCACGTTAGCGTTGCCCTTCTCGGCGAAGCTGGAGTCTGTGGTCAGCTTGATCGAGTCGCCTTTCTTTAGTTCTACTTCTGCTGAACCGCCCTGCTCATGACAGATATAATATTTTGTAGTCTTTATAATTATGAAGTTCATTGATTCAGGGGTTTCCTTGCGGAAGTCACAAGATTCTAGTTGTTATGAGTATTAACTTCTACACTTATGATGCTTAATTTCCGGCAATGTTACGGCACATATGGTGCCGTGACCAGGATAGGAACAGTACACATGGTACGCGTAACCAGGAAAGGACTAGCACATATGGTGTTACACGCTCACCCCGCCTTCTACTACGGTATGCCAAATTACGTATTTTGCGATAAATTTCTACAGTTTTATCGTATCGTTTGAAAAAAAAATTTGCACATTGTAGGTGTACAGGTGTCAATGACCTTTTGTCCGGATTAATATGAAACAAACCATAATGTGGAGGGTCTGTTATAGGCTATATAAGTAAGACAATACATACACCCTCCAGCAGCCCAGTTCTGATCTCAGGTCCCTTGGTGTCGAGCGCGATGGCCAAGGAGAAGGGCATGCCGAGTTTGGCGCTGTAGTTCTTCTCGGCTATCCGGCAGTTCTTGATGGTCTCGGCGTGGTACTCGTGGCTGCCGTGGGAGAAGTTCATGCGGGCTACGTTCATGCCCGTTTCCATCATCTTTTCTAAAACGGCGACATCGCGGGACACGGGACCTGGCACGCAGAGAAAATATTACGCTTTTACATACACCAAAACTCAATTTTATTCTCGTAAAATTTTCACACAATAATTAAAAAGGTATTTACATACAGCAATAACAGCATATAAAGCCTGACCAGAGAAATAAAAAAAACCCATATTGCGGAATTTCAATGAAACTAATTTTGCTATAGAAATTGTTGCCATAAACCATGGTATAAGAAAACAAGGTCTAAAAGAAGACCACGTGACTGACACAAGTCTACGTGGTCTTCATGTTAGACCTTGTTTTCTCGGACCATGCCATAAACATAAAAATACTGTGTATAAAAATATAGGTACACGTGGCGCCCCCAGACAAGGTTTTTTATTTCTTTGATCAGGCTTCAGCTTTAAACTTACACCGAACGCCCATAATGCAAACAAACAATAAAAAAACTATAATATTAGTACAAATAATGATAAATTGAGATAGGTACTCACCAATTGTACAGATGATTCCGGACAGGCGCACGTAAGAAGCCTTTGAGTCGATGTCGAGGGCGCAAATGTGCTGAAGGTGCGTAGCCGCGTCAGCCGCCGCCGCCTGCATGGTGGGCTTATCAGCGGACCCTGGCTAAACCACAAAATAAAATCAATTAAGTATGATCATACAATATCATCATTATTTCAGTCGAGCCTTCTCTCTCTATCAAAGATTTTCCATACAACGCCCGGTAGTGCACTGCTCACATCCAGGACTAAAACAAGATTGCCTATTCCTAGTGATTAATTTTTATTCTATTTTTTCTAGATTAATACATTCAGAGCGTCGTTATCTGTGGCTTCTTCCTGTGGTTAACGCGCGGTACGAAATTGTGCATTTGACTGACAGTGGTTAGGCACGAGTTAAAATCCCTTTGCGGACCAATATGTATTTGAATTTAATGCATGCTTTTACGATGACCTTTCTTTCGAAGTAAAATATCGTGAAGAGAGTGCCTGCTCGCGGATACATTTTAAGGTTGTGGATGAAATCGAACCCCTCAGTGGGGACGTGTCCATAAGCTAGTAACGAGGAGATTTTCAACTCCTACCATAAAAATAAATACATGCCATACCATACGACGACGACGTACCAAATATACGTGCGGGTGTAATAATAAGATAACAATTTTCGGCGATGCATTCTGCATTTCTAAATGAATTAAAGTTAAATTCAAAGTTAAGTAAAACCTATAGTATTTGAAATTAAACATAAGGTTTTTGTTATGGGCTATGGCGCATGTTTGTAAAGAACCCCGAAATTAAAGTATGAAGAAAGTGGTTTGACTAAATTTTGATGAAATTTTAATATGTAGGTATGTATGAATTTCCGTCGTTCTGAACTCAAAAAAGGGTTCTTTTTAAATTGAAGAAAACATTTTTGAATCATATCTTAAGTAAATTTCTGCAGAGCATTAAACAAACGTCAGTATAATATGCAATTTCTGTTATCTGTATTAAATTATTTGCTAGCATATAGCAGTTCTGATTTTAATTTACGTTTGCATTGATAAACGTTTACGTGATAGACGTAACTCGCTATATACGTAGCAATACCTGTTTACCTACTTAGAAAGGTAGATAAAATAAATTATATCTAAAGCTAGATGTCGATTTCTGTATTTTTAAGTCATATTTTTCATCAGATTTGTAATTTCTTTGCAAAAAGCGTCCGATCATGGATTTATCTAAATCCATGGGTCCGAATATCAATTTCTAACTACAAACAAGAATACAAAGTTTTTTTTGCCATATATAGTAACTAAATTGAGTTACAAATAAATAAGTATATTTAAAAATGTAGCTTAGTTTACAATGAACTATCAATCAAATAGGTATTTTTTTTACATAAGCATTTATTTAGATACCTACTGAACCGTGGCGAGTCCAGTGTCATCGAACTGAGGCCATTAGTCATACCAAATTGTTTGTATTTTTTAAGAATCCGAATATTTTATAGCAAAAACTATCTTACACAGGGAGTTATGTCACGTACCTACTGTTACATACTATTTTCATGACTATCACTAGGTATATAACATAGTAATATAGATGGGTAGCTATATGATACAGTCTGATACAATACGTGCTGAATGTGTTATAAATAAAGCGCTAACTGCAGTGGTAACTAACAGGAACTAATAAAGGCGGCCTTGAGGTGCAATACACGAATCGTGATCATTCCACGGATCATCTGTGTGTGTGACTGTGTGTCATCTCATCTGTCAGTTATTCAAGATCTGGTTCAAGGCTGAATACGAGCTTAGACCACGCCGCCTTTGTGTCGAAGTGTGCATATCTATGAATACGACCCTTCGTCTCAAGTTAAGGGGTATAAAATTAGGGGAGCCTCTTATCAATACAACGAAACGAACGAATAGTTAGTATTATTACCAGGAAGGGTGTGTTAATGCAATGGTTTTGGTATCTTTTTTAATAAACTTACTATTCCTTTCCATAATGTAAAAGCTTATTTATCATCATCAATCAGATATTTTTTTTACAAGTTCAAGATAGGATAATACAAGTTGCGTGTTTTGTGGGATTATTCTTTGTGTAAAATAATTGCAAATAAACGTTCAATCAGAGATTTCGGTAATCCTATAGGTATAATAATTATATATTATGTAGATCCTTATTATCTCCATTGTTTCAGCACGTTATCTACTTATCATGTTATATTCATTTTAATGTAAATAAATAAAATATACCTAAGTATATAATAAGGTGAGTCACTAAGAAGAGACATAAAAAACTAGGGTGATGCAGGTCTTAGGTTAGTTAGTATTGATTATTAGAATATTAGCTTACATATAGTAAATCTGACTAACTCCTAAACAAATATGTATTGCAATATTATAAAAGATAAACAAATATTTATGTACTTAATATTTATGAAACGGATGTATTTTCTAAACTAAAGTGAATACCGGTTGGAGAAAAATACCTCGCAGCTTTAAAAATAAATACTTATATGATGTTAACCCGATGTGTTAACCATAGATGTTAACTAAATTAAAAGTAGTTAACTGATAGTTTATTGCTTTTAACATTTCCGCTTCCTTTCGTGCTTTTTGCTGCACTGACATTGCCAAGGCAACTGAAAATACTGAAACTAACCGAACCCGCTAAACAGATCACGTAACTCGAATAAATACTTCAAAAATAGACATTTGAGAAAATAATCGTTACCTCCTGTCCATCGTAGACCGTCGGCCAAACCATATTCACTAAATTATGATGTAAGAACCGTTTAGGAAACCCCGCGATAGGTAAAACCGGCGACGTTTGTGATCTTGAACTGCCCTTTGGATTGAAAAACTCCCCACTGTACTGAAATACTGACTTGCGTACTGGACGCAGACGCGCGAGCGGCGCGCGCAGCGGCAACAACGCGCCGGGTGAGAAAATTACTACTAATAATAACCTTCGTTTAGGTAAATAAATATTTCTCTTTTTATAGAGTTATTTTAGTCTTAAAATGACATCTCTCCATCTAATTTGTGCAATAAAAGGAACTATATTGATTTATTTCAACGACTAGACCATCTAGTTCTAAATTTGACTTTTGAAATCGTGCCAATAGAATAAGTTTATCTTTGCCAATGAGTTGGTTCTAACAAGTTCTACGACGAAACGATACTCTGACCAAAAAATATTTGGAAACGAACGAAGCCAAACAGTTTCAAAACTTTTTCGCGGTTCTTTCTATCCTTACTTCCGGTGACCTTACCACAGTTGACATTTTCCGCTTCCGCTTTCATAAGGTGATTCAGGTATCAAAAACATTAGGTTCAGTTAAAAAATAATTTATGTATAACATTTTTGAAGTAATGATTTATACGTGAATCTATGTGGTTGTGGTGAAATTGTGATAATAGCATTGTAACTTCTCATAATTTATACACGAACTTGCAGGTTGTCATCGGTCTCAACTGCGGCGACAATAGGTTTTTTTTTTATTTGCTCTATCTAACATGCAGCCTTTGTCATTGCGTTATTAGTTTCATTCCTGATTTATTTTCTGCAATAAACAGTAATTAATGAAATGATTAAGAATAAAAGTTGTCATAAATCTGACACAATAAGAAATATTTAGGGACAGTTGGGGTACAATGGAACGAAAAAGTCATTTTTGTTTATAGATCATTGCTACTTATTGCTCTTTCAAACATAGTAATATTAATATTTATCTAGTCATTGGGCTCAATTACGGAGTGGCCGCTAAAATTCTTGGTCTTTTTTATTCATACAGAAATCGACAAGAATGGGAGATGAATGAATCTATAGGATATTATTCACGTTTCACACAATGTTGGACCAAAAAGTAAAAATTGATCTATATTTAAAATATGAGCGCAGCTGTCAAATACAACTTAATTTTAAGTGGGATGTTTTCGCATAGTACCTGCTCAACAAGTGCGAACCAATGCGAACTAATCGATGTTTGACGTCTCTAAATTTAATTTGACCTGTCCCTTTTCGTTCTTAAAAAGTGAGAGTAATATGGCTTTTAAATTTAAGTCAGACCGTAATTATGTAGAATCGGGCCCATTGTTTTACAAATACATAGCTGACTATTTTAATGATTACTTTTGTTAAAATTGTTAGGTAGGTACATAAAGACTTTCTATTTTTTTTTTCACTATACAACAACCCAGACCACAATATAAATATTTTAATGTAAGTAGGCTTATGCATCAGTTAACCAATTAATATCATATTATTATGTAGGTATATAGTTACCTGCAAATAGAAGTTGTCGACCATCATTAAGTTATGGGAAAAATATTTTCTAATTTCTAGAAAACAACATTATATTTATAATTCTACTAGTGGCCCGCCCCGGCTTCGCTCGGGTATATAATTTATTTTAATTCAATGTTTTTTTAAATATTTTTTTCTCTCTTACCTTTTAAAGGAACCTTCCCTGGACTTTCATGAATATTTTAAGACCAAAATCAGCCAAATTGGTTCAGCCGTTTACGAGTTTTAAGCAGACTAACGAACAGCAATTAATTTTTATTTATATAGATTAAAAGTTACGTGTATTTATTAAAACTAGTTCTTAACCTTGATATAATATTGTTTTACATTTATACTTATATTAAAATCTATGTAAACCAACCTTTCATAATACCTAATTATTATTATCATAGGTACTAAATAAGAACAAATGATAAAAAAATAAACGAATACAAGTAGTCTTATAAACACCAGCTATTATTATTGATGCAGGTGCTTGCTGAATATTTATCAGTCATTATATAATTATTAAGTATTATATTAAGTACCTATGTTAAATATATTACAAGTTACCTATTAAGTTTATGAATAACAGACCATAAAACATATTTTTTGACTTTGTAAGGTATTAAAAATTAAATTATCTGTGTATGTAGGTAGGTGCCACAGAAGAATACTTATGTACCTATACCTACCTTTGTTATGTTTTTTAGTATAATTTATTAGAAATTTATAAATATTTAAATCGAAGTCTCTTGGAACCTATCCATGGGCACAGAATAAATAATAGTACCTACTTTATTACCGGTAGAAAACATTATGATCCAAAAATACATTTTGAGGTTATGTTGTGAACTTGTGAATGAAGATCACAAGCAGCACACTCCTTTATAGTAACAATAGGATTTTGTCAACAACGTGACAGTTATCTACTACCATGAAGCTCTTTCGTAGTAATTTCTTAATGTCTTTACTTTTTTGCAGCGATTGAATCATATATCTTTAATAATAGGTACAACGGCAAGTTCTTTCATCAACAATTGTAATTGACAGCATGTAAGCATTAAGGTTATATTAATTGAACTTCAAACTAATTAATCCCAATTACTTAACAGCTTTACTGTTAGTGCAATCTTTTTACATCACAGATCAGTTTTTTTTTTCATTTCCTGTAAGTGGGTGGAATTAATCATACTTTACTATGTACTTACCTAAAGAATTTGTTCCGAAATCAAGTTGTTTTAGACATTAGATTAGGTTAAATAATTTGAGCGTACTTACCATTACCATTTTAGATCGATTAAGCCTCCAAAATAATAAAAAAATATATTAAAAAGAGGACTTTATAACACTTTGACAGTTCGGCAACTTATGAATAAAATGACATACGACGGACGACTGACTTACGACTTCAAGGATAATCATTGTAGAGGTCATGTCAAAGTCATAGGCCATATGTTCGTAGTTTTTTAGGCTAGCCACATTAACCAAAACATCGAATTATAAATTATATATATATATATTTTATAAGTACATCTTACATATAAAAATGTAAGAAATCAAAACAAAAATATTGAAGGCTATTATTAGGATATAAAAATAAATCCTTAAAAAGTAAAAAAAAGGTTTCAAAACAATGGTGCATTACGTTGCATCAAACTAATGACTTTTTTATTTATTTATAAGTAGGTATTTTTATAAATGTAGATATAGAAAATATAAATGTTTAAAATAACATGAAGCTATAAGAAATATTTAATTTCCTTTGGAATCTTTAAGATAGTAAACTATTAACTTACTTTACTCTTTTTCTCCACTGCTTTCATTTTTATATCTATGTAAACACAACCACACAATCCCAATATTTCCACTGGACTAGAAGTCACCGCCAGGCAATCTCACCTAACTGATAAAAACTCAGTTCAATAAATTATCTATTTATCATGTGCCGTCAATAAGAGACATAACGTGATAGATAACCCTAAACCTATTGGGTCTGTTCGCGTGAATCAGCTTGCGTTTACTGAAAATTCCGTTGTGTTATCTTATGGCAGCTACAAGGTATACAAGCTGCGACAACATTGTCAAACTTTTTAATAGTATAAAAAAATAGGAAAAATTAAACAACAAATGTATGTAATTTATCTTATTTTTATTTTCCAATCCAATTTACAATGAAATCGTAACATTTGTTCGATAATAAAATAATTATTATTAAAAACATAAAAACACGAAAACGTACAGCTACTGACAAGAATTTAACCTTTTTGAAAGGTTTTGGAATGGCATCCGCACTTGTAAAATTATGAGGCAAAATCTGGCTAAAAGAAACTAGGTACAATATAACAAATACAATAATTATACCATTTCACATACTCATTCATGAATTCATTGTATTTACAATCCTTTGTGCCCTATTACAATTATTATAAGTAAACCTCTTGTAATTGAGATTTTAACATTACCATATTACCAATGTAATATTGGTGAACGAACACATACATATTATATTCTGAAACTATTTCTAATTTGATCACTGGTTTCCATGAATCACATTATAATAATATTTATAGGTCGATTATGAATTACCGTATAACATTGTATTAATTTAAGATGAATCTGTCCAGTACAAAAATATTAATGGAAAAATCTATATTTACTTTAAATTGCGGAATATAATATAATTCGAAGAATTAACTTAAAGTGTTCATTGGTTAGGTACCTAACAATCTCTTTTCTAATTATAAGTTAATACATAGCATTTTATAAATGACAGAGAAAGCAGTCCTTTAAGCAAGCATTTATCGTTGTTGTCTTGAAAATGATTTTTGTATTAAGTAATACAATACATATACTTTTACCTACAATAGTTTATTTGCCTCGATATTATAATAAATCAGGGAACGTTTGTAACACATGGCCAGTACGCAATGAGGAGTAATAATACAAAATAATTATTAAAAGAAAGGGCTGTCAAAAATGGCTATTGTTTTATAAATATATTATAATGTAGAAATTGATCTACACATCCACATGGGGTAGCTGCCTAATACAGATATATTAAAATATTGCTTTAATAAATGATCTCTTTTATAAATTTGATACAATGTCTCTATCCTACAGTGTGAGTTGAGGCATACTTTTGGTTGATGTCTACAGATTTTAATTACTTAAAACCACAAGAATTATTTGATAGGCAATTAGGCAATAATAACATTTCTATATGAAAAAATATTGAATTCTTTTAACATACTTAATAATTATTGTTACATTTTGAACTGTATTTGGTGTCATTATATAATTTTGAAGCAAATATATAATGCTACATGGAAAACATGGATTAACATGTTCTAAAATTAATCTTAATATCGGTCGCATTTTATATGTATTTAATGGAATAAATTTCTTTTCTCTTTTTTCTATGTCGCCTAATGACGTATCGCGATCGTGAAAAAAAAAAAGAAATACATTTGTGGGCGCAATCACTACAGACATAATATTATTGTTTAGTAAAGATAAGCGAATTAAAGAACATAAAGTTGAAATACTTTTAGGCCAATAACTTAATGATAAGAGCGCTATTAGAACCTGGCGGATTTGCTCTCGTATTCACAGACGGTTGACTGGATAGCGATTGACATCCATACTTCTGACATTTTATTTTTGCTTATATCGTGTTCGTATACCATTCGGTCCTGAAAGTATAATACAGTAAAGCGGCTCCCACCTCTCTGGTATAATATAACGTAATATGACATGTTTTGTATGGAATTCACTGTATAAAACTATGCCAAACTTCTTGTGGACGTTGCTGTCAGACTTTATTAAACCAATAAAATAGTGGAATTGTCGTTTTAGAGAAGAAATATACGTAGGCTTTAGACAGAATACTTTAGAGGACAATTTTCTGGTCATAACAACATTGTATGGAAAAAGGTACTAATGTCAGTTGAAGACATTAATCAAGAGCTTTGAAATTAAAGTGCCATATTTAGTTTAAAAAATGAAAATGTGACGCAATCATGTCACTACTCCTTGGCATAGCCAGGCCCGGCGCACACCGCGCCAGAGCTCCAGAATACCAGTTAGTAGGAAAAACGCGCGCGCTTGTGAAGACGCTATTATTTAGTCTGTGGTAATACAGACTCATGGACTCTCGCGGCGCGGTCTTAAGGTGCATTTTGTTTTAATACGAGCGCAACGACAAACGGCAGGCTATTATAGCCAGGGTCACCTTCGACGCGTTCAATGTAATTTGAACGTTAGTGACGTGGTAGCTAGAATTAAATTCGCACGTTTGCTATCAGAGAGTGCGCCTTCCGTATCTAGTACTATTATTTATTCTGTGGCGTAGCTTTATATAGCGAATTCCAACGATAACCGTTGTGATGATTTAAATCACAAACTTGCATTACAACACATCGGTCTAAAACAATATAGGTAGTTCTCGGAACTGATGGCGAAGAGTAGCATGACGAATGACACGACACTTTCATACGATAATACGAGATTTGTTCAATCGAATCTGGGCAGAACCGGATGCGAATACGGGAGGAGCAAACTGAATCCGCTTATTTCTAAGAACTCCCTAGTGATATACATTTTGATTATAGAATATAGAGATAACGCATATTTTAAGTTTCAAAAGGAAATTATATAATATTATGTTCTGATATATTGTCAGGTAATAACGAGTGAAAATATTGCCAGCTGCTCTATTATACTTTAACAATAGGTATATTTTGATCAATTTCTATGTCCTAAAATATATTTTGTCTACATTAATAATATCACTTCAGGCCGACACATTTGTGCCTACAATCTAGAGTTTGTCTTTTTAAGCATCTAATTAAATGATTACATACATGTAATTATTGCGTTAATTTTATTATTGCAGGACAACCTTTCAGGGTTGAACACTCAAATGAATTTTAATCAATGGAAATTCCTCCATGGTCAAATCAATGCATGATAAGCTTTAAAGCACTAAAGCCGGGTCCACAGCTCCGTGTTTTCGTGTTTTGAACACTCTAACATGTTAAGGCACCTATTTCACTGGCGACAGAAGACAAAAGACGAAAGGGACGCAGTTATGCGTT
This sequence comes from Teleiodes luculella, assembly GCA_948473455.1. Taxonomy (NCBI): domain Eukaryota; kingdom Metazoa; phylum Arthropoda; class Insecta; order Lepidoptera; family Gelechiidae; genus Teleiodes; species Teleiodes luculella. Next base: position 7,090,298 of record OX419589.1, read on the forward strand.
AGAATGAGATACAAATACACCGCGCTCACTCTTGCGCATAACTGCGTCCCTTTCGTCTTTTGTCTTCTGTCGTCAGTGAAATAGGTGCCTTAACATGTTAGCGTGTTAAAAACATGAAAACACGGAGCTGTGGACCCGGCTTAACAAACGACCGGATTTGTACGCTCCGTACCGAGACCTTGGTGCCGTCCGGCCAATTTTCGATCGTGTGTACGGCAGTCCGCCGCACATTATTATTATTATTGACGGTCCGCTCGGCTCCGCTTCAAACGTTTCGGTGCGGTGCGGTCGTGTGGCGTATCGAGCGCACCGCACGGTCCGGCGGTACGGAGCGTACAAATCCGGACGTCTGTTAATGCTTTTACGTACTATGGTACTAACTAATCGATATGAAACAATTCCAGATATAACTCCTGACTATATGCAAATATTATATTTGAATTAGAATGGAAGAATAGCACACCCCCTTTCTTTGTCTTTTTATATATTTACTGCTGATTTGGATTACATTGTACAGCAATAATTGTATATACGCGTCAATACATTAACTTTTGTGATGAAAATTGTGTAGCATTCGGTCCATCACATTTTTTCATTCGATTAGCGCGATTTTAGAAACTTAAATTATTGAAAATCTTGGTTTGTACATTATGGTATTCAAACTCGAGTCGATGTCAACGGATCATTACATAACTATACTATACTCGTATAGGAAGAGTCAGGAATTTAATTATCTATCTGCACCGATTTTACTTATGTTTCTTTGAGTGTGTTTTTGTATTGCCGTAACTTTAGAAATAGTCATGTTAGGAAACGCATTTTTGGAAAGTGCTACTCAGCTCGCAAAGTTTCCTGGATTAATTGAATATCTACATTTCTTAAGTTGTGACTTAGGTTCATAAGAATTTTATGGGTATCTTTAGCGTGCTCATCCTCAAGGTATAATCTAATAAATTACAAAATATAATTTGGAAAGAACCTGAGCTCAATAGACAAGGGTAATAATGTACAAGGAGACGTGCACTACTACACTACTATAGTTGATTGAGCAGAGTTGTAACTATACCGCAAGAGAATCTCACTATTTCATAAAATTCTGTAAATAAAATATTTGCAGATAGATACTGATGGGTGAATGCTTCTAGATGAATCACATTGGCCAAGTCTTCAGAAAAATTTAAAATATAGTATAATGGCGAGTTTATTTCGGATCCAGTCTATCGGTTATTATATATCTTTTGAATTCAATGTTTGTTTTTAATAAGCTTTGATTTTTAAGCCTCAAAGAAACATTAATTTGTCTGTTTCTACCAAATTCCTGAAACTATCCCAGAAATAAATTATAAAGAATATGATTCCTGAATTATACATTACATAAATTAATTTAGCAATAAGAAAGGCACAGTTAAGAAATTAAAACCAATAGACTAGACCAGCACACATACTCTCCTAACCATGGTCTAAGAAAACAAGGTCTAACACTCCGACCACGTGACTGACACAAGCCTACGTCATTTTGCCTGTTCATCCTTGTCGAATGCGTGTAATAGACAAGGATTATACGTAGGCTTGTGTCAGTCACGTAGTCGGAGTGTTAGAAATAGAAGTAACTTTATTCATTCTTATTTAGACATTAAAACTATGAACTGAAAAGGCTGGGATCATCTAGTAAGTATACAATGATACTTGTGTCAGGTGATACCGCTCTTCAATGAGTTAGTTCAAACAAATATCTATAGTTATTTCCAAACTATAGTTATATTGAGAATGTAAGAAGCAGTTAGCAAGTATGACCTTGGTGTTAGACCTTGTTTTCTTGGACCACGCTCCTAACCATGGTCCAAGAAAACAAGGTCTAACCGTTAGACCACGTGACTGACACGAGCCTACGGTATTTTGCGCTGTTCATCCTTGTCTATTAACACGCATTCGACAAGGATGAACAGCGCAAGATGACGTAGGTTTGTGTCAGTCACTTGGTCTAATGGTTAGACCTTGTTTTCTTAGACCGTGCTCCTAACCTAAAGGATGAGCAGGGTATTAGATCCCTCCGAGCTTATAATAAAGTAGGACAGTCCTGCGGAGGCAGTGAGTGTTAGGGCTGGACTAGCCGACCTCGCTCTTGACGTAGAAGAGGAGGTAGGGCGTGGCGGGCGAGCGCACCTTGGGCTCGGCCGAGAGCAGGTCCTCGAACTCCTCGTTGGAGATGGGCTTCACCAGCTCGTCGTCGCACGCCAGCCAGCACGCGTCCGGTCGCGCGCGCGGCACGCAGCACTCCCGCGCCGCGCACCCTGAACATACATACACCATGCATTACTAAAAATTTTCAGAAAGGTTCTTGAATGGCGATGACGTAGTGTGGGCAGGCCTCCCACGAGGTGGACCGACGATCTGGTGAGGGTCGCGGGAAGCCGCTGGATGCGGGCAGCGCAGGACCGATCAGGGTGGAGATAAGTTGAGATATATTTTTTGGCTATTGGTATTCTAGTCACTGGGCGGTCACTTCATACAGAAAACGCGTTTTGACATGCTACTTCTTTTTGATTAACAACTGAATATCAACTACTAGTCAATGGCGCTAGGCGCTAATGTAAAACACCCCCGAACAACACCGGCAGAGTCCCGCGGCACCTACGGGGTGCGGGGCGTGGGGCGCTATATCGGGCGGGGAACTCATTTTGGCGCGGGGGGGTGTGTCCTTTCTGTACGGGTTAGTACTATTACTTTCTTCTGTGGTATAGTGTCCCCTGTTTTAGTATGAGTGTGTGTACCTTGCGTGTTGTTGCGCGGCCTGCTGAACAGCGTGCGCATGAAGCTGGAGCCGGAGATGGCGGGCGCGGCGTCCCCGCCCCCCTCGCGCGCGCACCGCCCCTCGCCGCCCCCTGTGTTAGTATGAGTGTGTGTACCTTGCGTGTTGTTGCGCGGCCTGCTGAACAGCGTGCGCATGAAGCTGGAGCCGGAGATGGCGGGCGCGGCGTCCCCGCCCCCCTCGCGCGCGCACCGCCCCTCGCCGCCCCCTGTGTTAGTATGAGTGTGTGTACCTTGCGTGTTGTTGCGCGGCCTGCTGAACAGCGTGCGCATGAAGCTGGAGCCGGAGATGGCGGGCGCGGCGTCCCCGCCCCCCTCGCGCGCGCACCGCCCCTCGCCCCCCACCGAGTCGCGCGCGTACGCCACGTAGTGACCGCCCGTCAGCGACTGACCCAGGTGCATTATCACCGCCCATAGGATGTACCTGGAATGCAGTAGGTAGTTTGTTTTAATTACGTTTAAAGACTTTATTCTCAAAAGAATTCACAGAAATTCATTTACATGAAAAATTATTACAATAATAACTTATAACAAAAATTTACAATAGTACGGCTTGTTAACCTGAATTACGGTCCCATCTGGCAGAAAGCATGAAACTTAGCATACATATAGCTTTTATGTATGTGCTTCAATGTCGATATGGAAACACGCTGAGAAATGATTACCCCCCCCTTTTTCCCTCATTTTACCTCCCTCATTTTGTTTTTTTTCATTTTCTACAAAAACGGTAGGACTGATGAGTTTACTTTTCAAGAACCAAATAGTTGTCGATAAATTACCTACAAAATGATACTACATTTTATAGTGCTAAGATTAATATATTTCTATATACAGCCATCAACGTATTATGAAATTTTAAAAACTGGCACACTTTTTTCTTCCTTACTTCATTTATAGGAAAACGACAAGAGTGGTGATAAAATGGACTAAAGAAGTCAACTACCTTATACATTAAGCTAAAAAATGACATTTATTTCATAGTCGTAAAGGCATTACTTCTAGAGTTACAGCTCACCGCGTCTGACTCAAGTACTCTTTTTTTTACCTTTTTAGAATACATCTTTCTGTTAACTTTGTTTAGCGTAGATTAGATTCAGATTTTCCAATTAGAAATAAAACAGTCCATGTACTAAATCCAGGCCACAGTCTATTTACATGTAAAACTAGCTGTCTGCCCGCGGCTACGCTTGCGTTGTGTTTCGACATTTCCGTATTAATTTTTAACTATCCCACTTTTTTCCGTGATTTTAAAGTATCCAACATGTTGACCGAGTATATAAGGTACCACCATGCAAAATTTCATTTCAATCGGTCTAACAGTTTCGGAGATAAGCCCGTAGAATATACTGCGCCGTATGAGTTACTAAAGTTTTTTAACTATCCCACGGGAACATTTTAATTTTCTGGGATTAAAAGTATCTAAGATGTTGACCGGGGATATAAGGTACCACTATACAAAATTTCATTCAAATCGGTCGAATAGTTTCGGAGATTAGCCCGTGCAAAGAAAAACAAAAAAAAAATCTATAAAATCTGTACATAGAAAAAAAATGCTATAAACCTATTCAAGGGGATGTAAGAAGCGATATAGTACATACCCAGATTTTTTTTTAATATTTTTGTTTCTCTGTTTGTCTGTTTGTACGGGCTAATCTCCGAAACTATTCAACCGATTTCAATGAAATTTTGTAAAGTGGTACCTTATATCCTGGTCAACATCTTAGATACTTTTAATCCCAGAAAATTAAAAAGTTCCCGTGGGATAGTTAAAAAACTTTAGTAACTCATACGGCGCAGTACATTCTACGGGCTTATCTCCGAAACTGTTAGACCGATTGAAATGAAATTTTGCATGGTGGTACCTTATATACTCGGTCAACATGTTGGATACTTTAAAATCACGGAAAAAAGTGGGATAGTTAAAAATTAATACGGAAATGTCGAAACACAACGCAAGCGTAGCCGCGGGCAGAATGCTAGTTTTACATGTAAATAGACTGTGGCCTGGATTAGTACATGGACTGTTTTATTTCTAATTGGAAAATCTGAATCTAATCTACGCTAAACAAAGTTAACAGAAAGATGTATTCTAAAAAGGTAAAAAAAAGAGTACTTGAGTCAGACGCGGTGAGCTGTAACTCTAGAAGTAATGCCTTTACGACTATGAAGTAAATGTCATTTTTTAGCTTAATGTATAAGGTAGTTGACTTCTTTAGTCCATTTTATCACCACTCTTGTCGTTTTCCTATAAATGAAGTAAGGAAGAAAAAAGTGTGCCTGTTTTTAAAATTTCATAAAACGTTGATGGCTGTATATAGAAATATATTAATCTTAGCACTATAAAATGTAGTATCGTTTTGTAGGCAATTTATCGACGATGATTTGATCTCTGAAAAGTAAACTCCTCAGACGTACTGTTTTAGTATAAAATTCAAAAAACCAGAATGAGGGGGGAGATAAAAGGGGGGGGAAAGGGGGGAAACAATAATTTATCGAAGTGTTTCCATATCGATATTGAAGCACATATATGACAGCTACATTCATGCCAAGTTTCGTACTTTCTGCCAGATGGGACCGATATCCTTATATTTTTTAGCTAGCAAGCCGTACTACAATGAGCGTAGCAATTAAATTTTTTATTAGATGTGGGTAGTAAACCCAACAACTGAATATTAACTGCAATTCAATGGCGCTAGGCGCTATGTAAAACAATCCCGAACACCACGGGGGTGAGTGTCCTTTCTGTACGTACGGGTTAGTAGTATTATTTTGTTCCGCGGTACGAGTGTAACCTGTGTGGCGGCGCGTGTTCGCCGGGCCGCTTGGTGCAGGGCTCGCAGAAGCAGGGCATGAGCAGCGGCGTGGGCGCGTGGCGCGTGATCTTGTGTGGTATGAGTGTAACCTGTGTGGCGGCGCGTGTTCGCCGGGCCGCTTGGTGCAGGGCTCGCAGAAGCAGGGCATGAGCAGCGGCGTGGGCGCGTGGCGCGTGATCTTGTGTGGTATGAGTGTAACCTGTGTGGCGGCGCGTGTTCGCCGGGCCGCTTGGTGCAGGGCTCGCAGAAGCAGGGCATGAGCAGCGGCGTGGGCGCGTGGCGCGTGATCTTGTGTGGTATGAGTGTAACCTGTGTGGCGGCGCGTGTTCGCCGGGCCGCTTGGTGCAGGGCTCGCAGAAGCAGGGCATGAGCAGCGGCGTGGGCGCGTGGCGCGTGATCTTGTGTGGTATGAGTGTAACCTGTGTGGCGGCGCGTGTTCGCCGGGCCGCTTGGTGCAGGGCTCGCAGAAGCAGGGCATGAGCAGCGGCGTGGGCGCGTGGCGCGTGATCTTGTGTGGTATGAGTGTAACCTGTGTGGCGGCGCGTGTTCGCCGGGCCGCTTGGTGCAGGGCTCGCAGAAGCAGGGCATGAGCAGCGGCGTGGGCGCGTGGCGCGTGATCTTGTGTGGTATGAGTGTAACCTGTGTGGCGGCGCGTGTTCGCCGGGCCGCTTGGTGCAGGGCTCGCAGAAGCAGGGCATGAGCAGCGGCGTGGGCGCGTGGCGCGTGATCTTGTGTGGTATGAGTGTAACCTGTGTGGCGGCGCGTGTTCGCCGGGCCGCTTGGTGCAGGGCTCGCAGAAGCAGGGCATGAGCAGCGGCGTGGGCGCGTGGCGCGTGATCTTGTGTGGTATGAGTGTAACCTGTGTGGCGGCGCGTGTTCGCCGGGCCGCTTGGTGCAGGGCTCGCAGAAGCAGGGCATGAGCAGCGGCGTGGGCGCGTGGCGCGTGATCTTGTGTGGTATGAGTGTAACCTGTGTGGCGGCGCGTGTTCGCCGGGCCGCTTGGTGCAGGGCTCGCAGAAGCAGGGCATGAGCAGCGGCGTGGGCGCGTGGCGCGTGATCTTGTGTGGTATGAGTGTAACCTGTGTGGCGGCGCGTGTTCGCCGGGCCGCTTGGTGCAGGGCTCGCAGAAGCAGGGCATGAGCAGCGGCGTGGGCGCGTGGCGCGTGATCTTGTGTGGTATGAGTGTAACCTGTGTGGCGGCGCGTGTTCGCCGGGCCGCTTGGTGCAGGGCTCGCAGAAGCAGGGCATGAGCAGCGGCGTGGGCGCGTGGCGCGTGATCTTGTGTGGTATGAGTGTAACCTGTGTGGCGGCGCGTGTTCGCCGGGCCGCTTGGTGCAGGGCTCGCAGAAGCAGGGCATGAGCAGCGGCGTGGGCGCGTGGCGCGTGATCTTCTCCATGCCGCCCGAGAACCGCTTCAGCTGCAGCACCAGCAGCCGCGGCAGGCGCGAGTACGTCACCGAGCGGCGCGCCTCGTTGTACCGCAGGCAGTTCTCGCACCAGTACTGTAACAAACAAGTTTATTTAAAAATCCTATTGCACAGACAGATGCGGTACTAACAAAAACTATCAGTGAATCTTCTTGCACTAGGTTCAACCAATGATGAGGGCACTAATGTATTCCTGTGAATGAATATACAAAAGCGTAAGTGGCTAACACTGAAAGTGACCTGCAAAGAAAGTGTCATCCATAGAAAGTGACCTAGGTCGCCTGAACGATCCACACATCAATCAAAGAGTGAAAACAACACTAAGCCATGTCGCCACATGTCGACTTGTTTGCTGACTCAGCTAATATTAGCAAAATAATTAGAACGTGCAGAAATATTGAAAATTCTTACTTTTATTTATATTTTACCTGTCATTATTTTTTAATTGACTTATGCTTGAGTCGAAAAAGTACGACGGATCAAGCTTCACCGGACTTTCGGGGGAGCGGAGGACTCTACCCCAAAAAAAGTCATATACCATCGCGTCTAGGGGCGGCTCGAGGGTCTCGGACCTCGGCCTAGCGCGTTGATACTGAAAAACATCGTGAAGGAGACGACGACGCCTGAGGAGCTACGTCTCTGATTAACAATTTTGATTTTGGTTTAGGCCGCGCCCCCGCCGGCGGGTACGGGCACTATTACCTGAAGGGTAAAGGACATCCACACATCAATCAAAGAGTGAAATCAACACTAAGCCGTGTTGACTTGTTTGCTGACTCATTAGCTAATATTAGCAAAATATTAGAACATGCAGAAAAATTGAAATTTCTTACTTTTATTTATATTTTATTTGTCATGTTTTGAATTTTGTCAACCGACTACGGCAAAGCCAAAAGATAGGGTTATAAATTTAGCAGTCTACACATACATACTGTATATCTCGACATGGAATTTCAAAGTAGTCAAGCAAGTTAACGTCGATGTGTTATCGATAGGTATATTTTATTTGAAAGTGTTGGTTGGTTGGTTGGTTTTTTCAGCTATGACATTCTTTATATGCAATCAGAGCAGCGCCATCTATTGAATCAAGGTCAAACTACTTACTTACTTGAGATAAGAACGATTATACGCAATGCAGTAGGTTGGTAACTGTTAGCAGAGACGTCTCATAGATGGCGTGTTAACACATACCTAATGTATGTTTATTGAAATAGGCAAAGTAATGGCACCTTGTTCTGGTCTCGCAGGTACTCGACGGAGAGGCAGGCGGCGCGGAAGGGCTCGTCGGGGTAGGCGGGGGCGGCGGGGGCGGGCTGCGCGGGGTCGTCGTCCGCCACGGGCACGCACAGCTCGCACATCGCCTGCGCCTTCTCCGTCACCGCCTCGCACTCCAGGCACGTCGTGCGGACCACCATCGTGCCTGCAACATACGTACACCGTGTAACACTTGGCTGCTGATCTCTATTTCGTCACCCGGCTGAGAAAACCACATAAATGCTTTCAAAAAATATTTTACAGGAGAAACAAAAAACTACCTTAACTACTTAAAAAAAAGTATGATAGGTAAATAAAAATTTTGCAGTTTTTTAGTTATGATATGATTATCTTTAGAGCTTTAAAACAAATGCGTAAATTTTATAGTGCAAATACTGCGCGTTTTTTTGCCCAATTTGTAAAAAAACGAATTTGACAAAAGCTGTCCTTTACGAGGTTTTCTCAGCCGGATGACGATTTGTAACAGCGCGCACACTCGATACGACCGCTAAGACTCGTACGTTGTTTTCAACCCGAATCCCGCCCAGGGCAAACATTCGTGTGATGACCACTTGTTTTTGCCTTGTGTCTGGGTGTTGTATATTTATATATGTACGTATATCAGCTGTTTGATACCCATAGTACAGACTGCCAGTTTGGCGTCAGATGGCCGTGTGTGAGATGTCCCTATATATTTATTTATTTATAGTTTAGCACACCGAAATCTTGTGGTAGGTATGCTACAAATAGAAAATATTTGCACTTGGTAGACTATTTAACGCCGAGGCAACATCGTGGGTAGATAATTTTCAAAGCATCTTACGTGGCTAATTATGTGGAATACGACACTGTCGCATGTTGTAGCCACACGGCGTAAATGTGGCTTAAGCTCTAAATAGGAAAACGGTGGCGGACCCCACACAAATGGCTCACTCCATACAAAGAGTCTCATCTCGCACGCACACATTGACCTGACATTGGAGCAGTATAAATGAAGCAGTACTCCCCAGACTTCAAAGAGGGTCCGGAAAGCATACATAATAATTCTAATATTCTGTGGTGTAAAATAATTCCATGCCTTAGAAGACACATAAACCCGTTGGTCCCGGCTAGAAGCATATCAAAAAACTTAGGCGGCTCAATAATTCTGGCACCAGGATTGGTGAGGTATGGGATAACCTCGGAACCCATGCGATAAGAAAAATGACTGAATAAATAGTTCTGAACAAAAAAGTTAGTGTGCAACCATGGTCTAAGAAAACAAGGTCTAACCATTAGACCACGTGACTGACACGAGCCTACGTCATTTTGCCTATTCATCCTTGTCGATTGAATGCATGTAATAGACAATCCTTGTCTTGTCTATAGTTTTTTAGTTATGATCAATCGACAAGGATGAATAGGCAAAATAACGTAGGCTCGTGTCAGTCACGTGGTCTAATGGTTAGACCTTGTTTTCTTAGACCATGTGTGCTACCTTCGAAGTCTTCAGCGACGAAGTCCCAGCCGGGCTTGGCGCGCTCGTCGCCGGGCTCCGAGGGCGGGCGCTCGTCGTCGGTGGGCGAGGGCCGGCGCTCCTTGCCCTCCTTGCGCAGCGTCAGCATCGAGCCCTTGAATTACCTTCGAAGTCTTCAGCGACGAAATCCCAGCCGGGCTTGGCGCGCTCGTCGCCGGGCTCCGAGGGCGGGCGCTCGTCGGTGGGCGAGGGCCGGCGCTCCTTGCCCTCCTTGCGCTTCTTCCACGACTTGCGCAGCGTCAGCATCGAGCCCTTGAATTACCTTCGAAGTCTTCAGCGACGAAGTCCCAGCCGGGCTTGGCGCGCTCGTCGCCGGGCTCCGAGGGCGGGCGCTCGTCGGTGGGCGAGGGCCGGCGCTCCTTGCCCTCCTTGCGCAGCGTCAGCATCGAGCCCTTGAATTACCTTCGAAGTCTTCAGCGACGAAGTCCCAGCCGGGCTTGGCGCGCTCGTCGCCGGGCTCCGAGGGCGGGCGCTCGTCGGTGGGCGAGGGCCGGCGCTCCTTGCCCTCCTTGCGCAGCGTCAGCATCGAGCCCTTGAATTACCTTCGAAGTCTTCAGCGACGAAGTCCCAGCCGGGCTTGGCGCGCTCGTCGCCGGGCTCCGAGGGCGGGCGCTCGTCGGTGGGCGAGGGCCGGCGCTCCTTGCCCTCCTTGCGCAGCGTCAGCATCGAGCCCTTGAATTACCTTCGAAGTCTTCAGCGACGAAGTCCCAGCCGGGCTTGGCGCGCTCGTCGCCGGGCTCCGAGGGCGGGCGCTCGTCGGTGGGCGAGGGCCGGCGCTCCTTGCCCTCCTTGCGCAGCGTCAGCATCGAGCCCTTGAATTACCTTCGAAGTCTTCAGCGACGAAGTCCCAGCCGGGCTTGGCGCGCTCGTCGCCGGGCTCCGAGGGCGGGCGCTCGTCGGTGGGCGAGGGCCGGCGCTCCTTGCCCTCCTTGCGCTTCTTCCACGACTTGCGCAGCGTCAGCATCGAGCCCTTGCCCGCCTCGCCCTCCAGCGCCGGCGGCCGACCGATGCCGTTGCTAGGCAAACGATACATATCAAAATTGTAAATAGCACAAAATGTAACTTTATTTGACTTAAGTCTTCTTCTTCTTCTTTTCGAGTCGACAGCAAACTCAGACAGTCTCGGCCCAAAAACCAGCCACACGAATAGCGTCGTCAGTAGCCTTCATCAAGTCCTCTCGCGTGCAGGTGACAGCACAAGATGGGCAGCTAATGAGATGGTCCATTTTCTGGGGAACCATACCACATCTACACTCCAAGTTAGAGTCACCTATGAAACCCCATTGGTATAAGTTATCCCTAGTTCGACCCACCTGGGTCCGGAGTCTGTTGAGGTATTTCCAGATAGGCCATGGCTGTTTATAACCAGGGGGGAGACCCTCAGCTATCGGGACAAATGGGTTACTTAAGTAAGTAAGTAACTCTATATTGCTTACACATAATGAGATCTTCACAATTAACTTAGAAATAAAATGTGCGCAAAGGCGGTCTTATCGCTATCGGACTTAACTAAGTGATGTAAAATGACTAAAAGTTAAAATAAATGATTTGAATTTGATTTTAGCATCAATTGGACGAACACAACAATTAACGCTCGACCAGTCAGCGTAGAAGGCACTGTGACAAGAGTACCTCACATTTGCCGTCCCAAACATATCCTTTCCGAACCTGACGGCGAAATCACTGAGGCAGTTAAAGCAGCCAAAGAATTTAGATTACACCTAATAGAATGCCCACCTTTCAGGTAACAATGCCCGTACCCGCCGGCGGGGAAGCGGCCAATACCAAAACTAATAATCAGAGACGGAGCCCCTCAGAGGCAGGCGTCGTCTTCTTCACGATGTTTTTCCGTATCAACGCGCTAAACCTAGGTTCGAGGCACATTTATCCGTCAAAAAGCTGCTACAATTCCGCCATATTGAAATACCATCCAACAAAAAGACCACGTGACTGACACAAGACTACGTAATGTCTACGTCATTTTGCCAATGAGGAAAGAAAATTTTGCCTATTCATCCTTGTCGAATGCGTGTAATAGACAAGGATGAACAGCGCAAAATGGTGTAGGCTTGTTTCAGTCACGTGGTCTTCTTGTTAGACCTTGTTTTCTTGGACCATGCGATAAGAGTATACGCACGACAAAACTGCCTGTCACGAGTGATACCTCATGCTAGAGTGGCTGGTTTAGAGTGTATCTCTCACCTATCTCCGTGTTCGTGCAGCTGCAGTCGCGCGGCGCGGGCGCTGAGCGCGCGGCATGTCTCCCGGATGTTGTCCAGTATGCACACTAGCAACTCGTGCGCGTCCTGTTGCCTGTTCCCTGTTACATGTTACAATACAACCACTTAGTAAACAAGTTAAAACCCGACCAGAGAAAAAAACCTCGCCATATTGCGGAATTTCAATGGAACTAATTTTATAATGAAAATTGTTGTCATAAACATTAAAGTATACACGTGGCGCCCCCAGAGCAGGTTTTTTATTTCTTTGGTCAGGCTTTACTTGCATAGTCTACACTGAGTAGCAGCGAGGATTATTTTTTCTTAATTTTTAAAGTTTACAAAGTTGTTTGGGGACGCTACATGTCTTTGTCTTGAATTGGGTAGTATAAAGTTAGTTCCACCAAATTTCTTCAAAATTACGAGCAGTATAAGCCGTTTTTACTACACTATAACAGTGTATAAATAGACCATTGCAGGCCTAAGGTCTGTTCCTTGAAAGATAGGTCGAACGCAAAGTCAATAGCTTTAATTCAGATTTTACAATACTATTTTTCGACATAAATAAACATAAACACCAAAGACCAGAAGAACTGTCCATGGTAGATCGTTCAAAGGAGTTGTTTGGCTGTTCTTGAGAAGTTTGCCTGTCTTGGAAGTGCTGCTATAATCCTTATATCATCTCGTACAACACACAGAAGACTTCGGTCACAGTATAAATATAGTATGTACTACGTACATACAGTAGGATATTTTCGCGGTTTTCTGGGATTGAACGAATGAATGAATGACATGCTGTAGGGTTGAACACTGCTTGTTTTTCTTGACCACTTGTTAAGTTTGCAAATAATTACTTAAAGTAAAGCCTGGCCAAATAAATCAAAAACCTGCTCTGGGGGCGTCACATTTATATTTTTACGACTATGGCAACAATTTCTCTTATAAAATTAGTTCAATTAAAATTCTGAAATATGGCGAGGTTTTTTATTTCTTTGGTTGGGCTTTATTAAAACTATTTACTTTGAATATAACAGCATTAAAAGAGACTATATTTCAATCCCTCGTGCTTTATAGAAGAGAAATATATACCTACTCAGTCCGATTACTATAATAATAGCTCAAGGTCACGACTACCTGTACTACAAGAGAAGTAGGTAGGAACATTCTTATTTACCAGTTACTACGTTTAAAAAACCTCAAAACACTATTACACTGTAAAGAATAATCTTAATAATTTTAAAGAATAATCTTAATAATAATCTTAATCTAGGTACTTACCTCACTGACACACTTGGTAATTTTAAAAAATATTAATTTCTTGATTAATTTAAACATCCATACGCGGAACAATATCTCATGTTATTTGGCATTGCTTTTATTATTTGTTTCTCTAAATCACGCAAAAAAATATTAAAAATTTTATTTTACGCCCGTTCGAGAGAGTGCCACAGCTCTGGCTGTTGCAGCCTGAAGTAACCAGAGATTTCGAAGCGCGCCAAAATGACACTTTTGTATGGAGTTACACTACGGTATACGGTGCTTCGGTTGGACCAATTTGGTAGTCAAGATTATAATATACCTTCAAAGGTAGAGTTGACGTCCCTTAACGCGGCGAGGAATGCGTCAGCGGCGTACGGTTCTGGGTTCACGTCCGCGCCGCTACTGTTCGCTAGGCACTTCGTTTCCGCGGCACGAAGGTTTAGGTATGTCTCGTGCAGTTTTTCTGTAGCTATCTGTAGAAATAAACAACAGTATAATACAAATAAATATATTATTATAGGGACCTAATAAATGTTTCATCTATAAGTTTTGAATTTTTACGAATTGAAGTATTTGGAAGGAAACAACGTCTATACACTAGTACAGTTTATTGGAGACTGATTGACCGAGATCTGTTCACAAGTACAAATATAATAAAGCGCATGCACACAATGATACGACACAAACCCCCACCCTTATTCCTTAAATCGATTTAATATTACAATACAATCTCGTAAGGTTTAAACTTTAAACAATACAAATACGAAACAGTTACCTTTTAATAAGAGTAAAAGTAGTACAATGTAGTCAATGTGTAATGTGTGTGTGTGTTTAAGTCTGTTAAACTACCGAACCATACAAAAAAAGAATTGCCTTGAGTTACCACTTTTTAATTATGTTGTTAATTAGATTTTATTACACTTTTCAACCATTTAATCATATTATAATTCTTACATTAAATCAGGCCTTTAAATTAAAACTTATAGGTGGGTTATTTTATGACATTGCCGAACAGGGCGAGACAAGTCAGGGGAGGTGGGCGGTGCTGGCGAACTTTCAACGCAATCCCGAAACTCATCTTCGTTACCATCATCCATTCCAGGTGTCTCCCTCGGCCTCGTCCGTTTCTTGGTTTGATGGCCAATTTAATGAACTCTGTGTCCGTTGCTTTAATTTATCAATGTGCTTATTATATGTGTCTGCCTTGCATTGCATTACGTGCGTAGTGCAAAAAAGTTTGTTCCGGAATTTTATGTTCGCATTTAACTGCAGAGCTAGCGGGCCAACGAGACAAGTATCAGCTCCATTATGCTTTGAAGTTACATATTCTATATCATTTGTATAGGCAGACAACCTGTGTCCGTTGCTTTAATTTATGAATGTGCTTATTGTATGTGTCTGCCTTGCATTGCATTACGTGCGTAGTGCAAAAAAGTTTGTTCCGGAATTTTATGTTCGCATTTAACTGCAGAGCTAGCGGGCCAACGAGACAAGTATCAGCTCCATTCTGCTTTGAAGTTACATATTATTATTCTATATCATTTGTATAGGCAGACAACGCAAGCGGCTCGCCACCATCAACGCTATGCCTTTTTTAGGACCGAAAATCGTAACTAGTGGTTTGTGATCGGTACGCAACGTTACCAAAAAAACTGCTATACGTTTTTTTTACTTATACAATTTTACTAAGGAACTGTATCTATTTCCATAGATAACTTTGTTTCATCTATAAATACCGATAAGCTTACCGGCTTATAACTATTCAAACTAAGCTGGTGTAGTTCCTCATCGCCGCTCCAGTCCTCATCCGACGCCGACGATGGGGGTTCATCTTCCCCGGAATGCACTGAATAGTCCCTCCTCGGCTGCCCAGTCGACGACGCTTGCTCAGCTACCCGCAGATGAGCCAGCATATTGGTCTTCAACAATCCTTCACGCGGCCTTGACCCTTCTGCTCGTTTAGGACAAACACGTCGCAAATGTCCACGTTCCTTGCATCGTCCACAGATGAAACGGTGGTACCGGCAACCATCACTGCCATGGTCCGATGATCCACACGCGTAACAATAGAACATTGCACTCCCCGCATGTTCTTTCCCATTAGGCCAAGTCGACGAGCCCTGGGCGTTGCTCCGGCCCTGCCGGTCTTGAGCGGCCTTCGCGGAGACCGCATGCAGGTCATCGGCTGCATCCGCGCCCTCGCTGCTCCTTTCGCCGATCTCACCATAGCTTCCTTTCTGCTCGACCGCAACCGCGTCCATTTCCGCTGCCTCCATAGCACAAGAGATTTTAACTGTGGTGTCATACTGGAGATTTTCCTCTGCGAAAAGCCGTTGCCTAATAGTTTCACTCCGTAACCCGCACACTAGTTGATCTCGTAAGTTGTCTTCCAGTACATTACCGAATTCACAGTTTTTAGATATATTTTTTAACTCCGCTAAGTAAAGTAATATCGATTCACCAACATGTTGGCGCCTCTGTCTAAAACGATAACGTTCTGCCATAAACGATGGTTTTGGCTGCAAGTGCGCTTTCATTGTTGTAACCACGAATGCATAAGATTTTTCACTGGGTTTGTTGGGGCTCATTAAATTGCTAAGTAATTCGTAGGCTTCATCTCCCATCGCCGCGATTAAAGTAGGTAGCCAAAGTTCTTCCTTCACATTGTTTACTTTGAAGAATATCTCGGCACGCTCGATATACATGGTCCAATTTCCCGACCGCACATTGAACTCTGATAATTTTCCAATCAACATTTCTTATTTTTAATAAGCATGCAATGATTAGGTAATCCTCTTTAGCCACTGAAGTATTTGGAAGAAAACAACGGCTACTACTACAATAACTTGTACAGTTTATTGGAGACTGATTGGCCGAGATCTGTTCACAAGTACAAATATAATAAAGCACTTGCACACAATGATGTGTCACAAGAACAACAAATTGTCAACAAATATTTTAATATTGAAAAGATTATTATGACAAGTTGATGTGATAATTTAAGCAAATGTCCTCAATATATTGTTTATCTTGACGAGATAACATCCATTTATCATAATCACTCAGACAAAAAAAAACAGGTAGGACAAAAGTATGAGCTAAGTATGATAAAAGGAGAAAAATAAATTGTGTGTTAACAAACCAGGTAGATTTATGATATTGAGTAATAATTGCAGAGTAATAGTGGCAGATAAGAGTAATAATTGCAGTCTAACTGCAGTAAGTGACATGTTTGATCTCAGGATAGGCTAAAATACAAGTTATAATAATCTACTTGTTATTTTGTTACTATAAATCACTTGTAAAAATAGGACCTAGCTCTAGGTTGGATCTGATATAAAATAATGTGATTTTAATGAATTTATTAATAGTTATGTATGAATGATTGATGGATGGCACATATTCATCACCCTCTAGAAAAATCTGTCTCACTTCCAGAAAAATTATCATATTTTTTCATGTTATAGTTGGATATAGTTTCATGTCATGGATGTAGTTGTTATTGGAACCATCATAAGGATGCCTCCTAAGGCGGTTCTATAATTCCGACACCAGGTTTTGTGAGGTAGGTTATAGTTTCTGGTTGTCTAAATTGTTCCATAGAAAATTGTTGGTCAGAGTTTCTGGTCGAAAAGCTAGCATTGCAAAGATTTAAAACTTTTATAAACAATACTATCTTTTGCTGGCTAATTTATTATCCTTCATAAGAAAACAACTTGTAATAAGTACCTGTATTTTGCTTTTCCCACTGTTGCTGTCCGACTGACCAAGCGAGAGCAGATCCTTGCTGCTCCATGACCTGGCACCAGGAGCAGCTAAGCTGGAAGCACTGCGGCCTAGCGAGGAACTCTTCAACCGAATGCTACCAAGCTTTTGCTCCACAGATGACAGGTCCGACACCAAGTGGTGAAGATTGTGGAGGAAACGAGGGGCATATCTGTAATAATTTGGGGCAATCTATGAAAACCATCACAGATGAGTACATTGCAGCATGTGATTTCAAATAAATAAATTGTAATTTATAAATTTGTAGGTAGGTTAGATATTAATTGAGAATTCTTTCCCAAAGATTAAAAAAAATTTTAAACACACCTTGGAATAGCAATACTGGCAAAAAAAGATTTACTGATTTAGAATATTCTAGTATACATATTAGAAAGAAATGTTCTATTCTAAGTTTTAATTTGTCCCATCTTAAGTTTACAGTGTAAATGTATCAAATGTTGTTATATTGCCAACATTTTTCAATAATACCTTTTGTATTTTACCTTAAGGTATATAGCACACTATTTAAGAAGCAAGTATTTCCAAGGTTGGACAGTGTTGCAATGGGAGTTTTCCGCGGGGCCGTGTATTGCCCATCTGCATGATGACCATTCAACATGGCACCGACTTGGCTAGTCTGCTCCTTAATCGCAAGCAGCCCTGGCTTAACTGAAAAGAACAGTTTCATGTTGGATTAGGTAATAGTAAGAGTTGATAATATGCTGCAATAAATAGTGGTTTAAAATAACCTTTGAAATATTTATTAATTTATAAACATGAGCCTGTTTATCCAACCCAGCATACCTGTAGGTTTTGGCGCTTCTGATAGTAGCTTCAATTTTTTCGCAGCGTGTAAGGTATTAAAGTAAGTGCTTGAAAACGGTCGTTTCGCAGGCTTGTTCTCCTTATTAGATTCCCGGTACGTCTTCGAATTTTCCTCAGAAACCGCAAGTTTGGTACTGTCGTCAATCAAGTGTAGCGCATTATTTCTGTTTAGGGACAACGAAAATCTAGGTTTGTCGACTCCTTTTTTTGTTGCAGAAACAGAATTAACTGGCATCTTCAGGATACCTGCAATACACACGCGTAACTATGAAAAAAGAATGTAAATTAAGAATGGGAGGCCACTATGTAACTTTCCCAAGACATGTCAAGGATCATAGGAGAAAGTACACTAAATCAATTTATATACTCACATAAAAGTTAATATTACGCACATTGACTTACATTATATCCTAAGTCAACGTATTTTCATGAAAATAATATTCAGAAACTCAAGAAAATCAGAAAAATTAGCCGCGAATAGCCTCTTCCGTGGCTGTCGGCCATATTGAAATATTTGATTGATGTTTTTTTTCTTGTTTATTTATCTCAAAAAGGAAAGGCATACGAAACAAAGCACATACAGCCTAATCTTAATTTCGTAGCACGGCACGGCGGCGACCGTATCAAAAATATCTACACTTATTATTAAAACATATAATAAAACTGTAGAGGTCGAAAATCTGTACCTATATAAAAAAAAAGCTAAAAACCGGGTCAGGTGGATGTATGTAAGAAGTTTAGTGTTAAAGAACATAATAGCCATACATACATAAACTCACGCCTCTTTCCCGGGGTAGGAGAGACCACTTCCTTCCACTTGCTACGATCCAAACATACCATAAACTATACTTCTTTCGCTTCATCCACACTCATTAAAAGAAATGTTTCTCTGTTTGTCGGTGATAGCTACTGGAATGAAAAAGTGGACTAAAGGGTTTGTGATGACGCAGACCAGCCAAAGACTAAAAAAACAAGCAATAAAAAAACATATAAAAAAGAACAGGGTCAAAACGAAGGAGGCTGCATCAGCCAGTCGCCAACAGTCGGTTTATGTTTTATACCTATTTACTAAGCGCGAAATCCTCAAACAAACATTGGTTTATCTGTTTGTCTGTTTATACGGGCTAATCTCCGAAACTGTTAGACCGATTTGAATATTTTGAATGTTTTGCATGGTGATATACCATCCCCGGTCAACATCTTAGCTAGTTTTTACTGCGGAAAAATATCTCATTCCTACGGGAAGGAAACTGCACGGAATACCTAGTCAAAATATAACGCGGGTGTGTAGTAGCCGCGAGCGGACAGTACAATAACACTTAAATTATATCGTATTCATTTAAATTATATCGTATTCATTTAAATTATATCGTATTCATTGAAGATTTACTTTCAAATTGTTAACCTTAAAATTTTGATAATAATACTCATTCAGATTTTCCTGTCCTCGACTCCGCGCTTTTAAATTATTCAGTAAACCGTGTGTGGTAAAGTTTAATTTTCTTGTAGAAATGGTTCAAAACAACACTTATAAAAACTTACCGTGATTTTGACGGCCGCCCCGTATACTAAGTAGTTGGTAGTGCGCCCGCCTTCGAAGCCCAGGGTCACGGGTTCGAATCCCGCCCAGGACATACATTGGTGTGATGAGATGAATTAGCACTTGTGTTTGCCTTGTGATTGGATGTTGTATATTTATATAAGTATGTTTAGGGTCAGACAGACAACATTACAATTATTTAAAAGTTGTAAAATCAGGTCCTGTGTGAGAAGACGGCTACAAATATTACATGCTACGTAATTAATTACAATCTTGTATACCTACCCTCTTATTGCAGTGATCAAACCGTCGAGGTTTTTAATTAATCAAACCACTAAGACAATTCAAGTTAGCCAAATAGCGACTCTATTCCGACAATTTCCAATCAATGAGAGACTGGCTCGATCAGTCCGTTCAAATATTTGCTACGATTTCTGATAGGGTTAGGCTGTACCACACAAGTATAATATACCTATAATACCATTGTACTGTAATTTACTGTAGACTAAGTTAGTAAAATTATGAACGTTCTGGCCTTCTTTTACAGACAAAATACCTACTGACCAAAATTTAATTCTCGAATGAAGAACTCCCAAGTTTTTTTGGTTGTAGATCCTGCAGAATTTGATATCTGGCTAGAAGTAAAGCTGTTCATCTCACCTCGCTCTCATTTCATACTCAATGTTCCATTGAATTTTTTCGGACCTATTTGCTGAGTTTTGTCAAGGTTAAAGTTAAGTGAGGGAGGATTTGGGTAAGCCCGTTTTAGAAAAAGTCAGAATTTGGTTATTCCGTGTACCTAACGTCTTATTATCCGAACCTTTAAATAGAAACTTGAAATCTACGGTTGATTTATATTTATTTATTATTAAACTGGCATAGGTGTGGACTGTAGGAATGAGCAGAAAAAACAAAAAGAAAACTTGCCAGTGCAGAAATACAAAGTAACTAATTTTATAACAGCGATTGTAGACGGAAACAATAAAAAATAACTTGTGGCACCCCCAGTGCAGGTCTTTATTTTTCAGGTTAAACTTTGATTGAGAATTGAATGTAATTGTGGACAGCCCTAACTGCCTAGGGGTGGAGCATGAATGCAAATGTCGCAAGTGGCCCACTGTCAATATTAGACAGGAAACGAGCCGAGCCCGACGCATGGCTCTCGTTACAAACCCACCCACCAATTGGTGACCGATTGCTTTCGCTTTGTGCACGCTTGGAATATTAAATTTGTGGAAAATAGTTACATTTCAATAGTTATTTTGTGATGAATATCTCACAGTTATATACTTGCACGCGCGCCTCGGGAGAGGTCCAGCAGTAGACTGCCGCAGGCTGCTAATGATGATGATGATGATAGGTATACTTTCACAGATACTTACTGAAAATAACATTTAAATTTGAATGTATGTATTGTATTGTAAAGTCCGATCAGAAAAATAAAAATCCTCGCCATATTGCGAAATTTCCATAAATCTAATTTTATTATGGAATTTGTTGAAATTATCATAAAATATACACATGGCGCCCCCAAACAAGTTTTTTATTTTTCTGGTCAGGTTTTCAGTGAAGTTATAAGACTAAGAAAATTAACTACAGACGGCCGTAGTGACGGCCCCGTAGCCTAGTTGGTAGTACGTCTGCCTACTGAGCACAGGGTCGCGGGTTCGAATCCCGCCCAGGGCAAACATTCGTGTGATGAGCTCTTGTGTTTGCCCTGTGTCTGGATGTTGTATATTTATATATGTATGTATATCAGCTGTCTGGCACCCATAGTGTCATGTGGCATGCCTAGATTGGGGTCAGATGGCCGTGTGTGAGATGTCCAACATATTATTATTATTATTAACTACTATGTATCGTGATGGATGAGCTGAATATGAGCATAAAATATAATACTCATGAATTGCCAAATAAATACGACAACGAGACCATTAATATACCGAATGAAGATACTGAAATTATCCCAGAAAACAAAGAGGTGTTCAGCAGTATTTGGTTTCCGAGAATAGGCTAGGTGCGTATAAGCACAGAATATATACTCGTATAGTGGTATAAGTTAGCAGTCAGAATTACACCAGGGTTTCTGAGGTAGCTTAACCTCGAAACGAAGACAACACGATAAGCAAGCAATTTCGCAATCTTGTAAACCTCTTCACTGTTATTTTCAAATCCGGTAGAGTAGGTCAATTTATAAACAGCTGTTCTTTAGCTGAATGACCTATATGACACGCCGCCTAGCGCCTGTGTGATCCTCTCCCGTCAATTTATCAAATTGTTTTGTGCCAAAACCAGCACGACAGGAAATAGTCGTGTTGTATGACCTGTCGCGGAAAGATTAATTGCGTCTGTTATTTTTCATTACGACAAATATATAAATCGTGTAGTTTCAGATTTAGGGGTAACGTGACTCTACAAACAAAATTACGTTGAACATACATTATACCTACAGCACAGTATAGAGTATAGGGGTAGGCAGAGACTACTTCCTTCCAATTGCTGCGATCTAGACATACTTCTTTCACTTCATCCACATTTAATACCTACTACAAAAAATAAATAAAAACAGTATAAAAACGTGGGCTCTCAAGGTATAACCATGTCCAGAAGCATGTGCTGGCTAGGCTACTGAATATTAGGTAACTTGCGTAGAACTTTGCTACGAGTCACGTAGCCCGGGTCATATCATAAATAACCACGATAATAGCAAATTGCAGTCAATCGCAGCGCAGCACTATTTACACAGTTCATTCAGACGAGGTACTTATTTTTAAGTCATTTTAGTTATAAGTGTTTTTTCAAGTATTACACATTTTCCGAATAAATATTTTGTAGTGGGCTCGTTTACTACATGCTGATTTTACTAGGAGTTTTCCGTTTTTACTTTTATTAAGATGTTATTTACCACGTATTAGGACATTACGGACGGCCCCGTAGCCCAGTTGGTAGTACGTCTGCCTACTGAGCACAGGGTCGCGGGTTCGAATCCCGCCCAGGGCAAACATTCGTGTGATGAGCACTTGTGTTTGCCTTGTATTTGGATGTTGTATATTTATATATGTATGTATATTAGCTGTCTCACATCCATAATACAGACCCTGCCTAGTTTAAGGTCAGATGGCCGTGTGTGAGATGTCCCACATATTATTATTATTATATTATTATTACTTACATAAATAAAACACTAGTTTTTTTTACAAATTATATTTATTTCACATTTATTTTTATTTAAATATCTTTTAACACCAGATATGAATACATTCTCACATAAAATATTTACAATTTATATTTACAAATATTTATTTCTGTATACGTGAAAAAATAATAAATAATATCTTATATATAAAAATGAATTGCTGTTCGTTAGTCTCGCTAAAACTCGAGAACGGCTGAACCGATTTGGCTAATTTTGGTCTTGAAATATTCGTGGAAGTCCAGGGAAGGTTTAAAAGGTAAAAAAAAAACAAAAAAAAAACAACGCGGGCATATAGCCGCTGGCGGACAGATAGTATGAAATAAATTTAAAACTATATATGCTATATCATATAAATTCATGAATACAAATGCTGCACATCGGATTTGGAAAAGGTTTGCACAAAGTTTCATAACTGCACATAATAAATAACGACTACGTTTATTTGAAAACATAATGTTGCAACGTTTGTACCTGTACATAGAACTATGAAAATTGTATACATGGAAAGCATTTTTACTAAGTTAATATTTAATATATATAGCTATTTACAGCTTTATTGTAAGCATCGAATAATAAATAACACATTATACTTATTTTATACACGATTTAATATACTGTATTGTTGTTTTTAAAAACATCATATTGGTCCTTTCAACATCAATATATTACTCGTATATTATGTATTTTGCAAGGATTTGAGCATAGAAGGAAATGTATACAAAGATTTTAAAAATACTATACATCTTACAAGCTACAAGTATTATATTATAATTAAAATAATATTAATACTAAACGAATGCCGACATTAAAACAACCATGTTATATTTTAAAAATGTACACCAGCCTTCTGTATTGATTTATTATAAATTTATTATAAGCTCTCTAAATATAGATCACGCATTAGCGAAGTCTGTATTTAATTTAACACAATTTAATATTTACCACCATAGAAACGCGAAAATATCCGTAGAGTACACGCTCCATTTAAGAAGGATGTTATGCAGTATGCTTCGGAAAGCACATAAGCCATGTGTCTCAGCTAGGCTACTAATTTACGGATGTAGTCGTTACACGAACCACGTCTGGAGTCTTAGGTGACTCAATAATTCTAACACCTGGGTGAATGAGATTAATCGAAGTCGATACAAATACAACTAACACAATTTCTTATTAATATGCATTCAAAATAAAGTAAATTAGTCCTCTCTACGTCTATTTTACAGTTTCAACAGATACTATCGAGAGCCGTACAAAAATAAATTTAGACCCATAAATCATAATGCTTTAGACCATATATGAGTATTTTTGAGTTACCCTAAATAAATAACCCTAGTTATTATTAACTACGGGGTTAAAAAACTTGCCTTACACATCGAATACACAAACCCATGGATAAATGCTATCCATAATAACCCACCCTTTTTAAGTCGGAGTTAGTTTTTAATGCTAACATGCTAAATAAGGGTGAAAATATTTGCAATCTCGCCCTGGGTTTATTGACTCAAATATTTATGACTTGGTGGTAAGATCAAGAGCAGTTCATACTGGAAACGTGCTTTACAATTCTGTTTCTTTTCTTTGTTCAACTTAGCATTTAAAATTAAAAACATTCTGCTTGACTAGCTTTTGACTGTCCTTGCAAATAGACCAAAGTTACATTCCGACAAGGATCTAAATAAATATGGACAAGGGCGTTGCTCTTTGTCCAAGAGGCTGTCAAAAATTTCGTAGAACTTTGCTACGAATCACGTAGCCCGCGGCGTAGTCATTGCTACGATAAAACGTAGCAAATCGCACTCAATCATCGTAGCAAGAACATTTTTCATAAAAACATAATAATATTTTATTATCAGACCAGAGCCCATAGAAGTTTGCTTATTTACTATGTTAGTTTCGCGACGTTCATCTAGATTAAGATCCTTGTCGAATTATAGGCAAAGGTATTACGCGTACAAGTCTTGCGGGGTGAGGGCGCATCTTCCGGAGCGGGGGGCGCGTCATATCCAGGTGCGCTCAACGTTGGCCGTGGCGGAGGCCGGGGCACAGTCTCCGTGAGGGCCGGGCGCGCCGCGCCGCTGTCAGGCGCTGCTCACCATCGTGTTGTTGTATGTGCTGTGCATTGAGATGCGAACCGTGCCTAAACAAGAAACAATATATTTCAAAATATATACATCTATATAGGTATAGTATTTGGTCTTACGACGACGCCCGCATTTAGTGACTTCCATGGATTCATGGTCTAAGAAAACAAGGTCTAACACTCCGACCACGTGATTAGTCACTATAAGCTACTATTATATAGAACAAAATATTATTCAATCCATACATGGTCTAAGAAAACAGGTCTAACATTCCGACCAGCCTACGTCATTGGTACGTCATTTTGCCTGTGCATCCTTGTCGAATGCGTGTAATAGACAAAGATGAACAGCGCAAAATGACGTAGGCTAGTGCTAACACAAGCCTACGTCATTTTGCTAGACCTGTTTTCTTAGAGACCATGCATGGATTGAATAATATTTTGTTCTAGGTATATTTCAAAATTTTAGACTTTGACAAAACCGCAATCAAAATACAGTTTATCAGAGCAATAAGCGATTAATGTTGGTCGGTTCTTGGTCTCAAGCTTGTTTTATGTATTGTGGCTGTATAGTGCGACTTAGTAGCTTATAGTGACTAGCTACGCTCTTTAAAATAATTATAAAAAATACACATACATATGCATTTGATTGCAACATCATCAATTTTATAAACATTAAATATCACATAGTAAAATATGAAATCGCCAATGTAACATAGACCTAACCTAAGCTTTAACTTCACTATGTTATCCTAAAATAATATAGTGGCTCAACAGATACTCATATTAGGTATATAAACCCAATTATGTATACCTAAAGACATTATTAAATCCTATGTAACATGATCAATACATTTAGGCAGGTATAAAGCTCTACGTACAGAGGAGGAATGAAATTACATGTGAAAAATATAGAGTTATTTTTATAAAATGCGACTATTTGCAGTAGTTTGGTTACAGCCAGTCGTCGAACAGAAATACTAATATGCCTACTTCTTACTAAAGCCAAAATAAAAAAATAAGTGCACCCTCCACCCACATGTTCTTCCGATGAAACAAGTTTGCAATGGAGAGATCGCTCACTGGTGGTAACTACTCGAAACTTACACAATAAGCAAACATTACCGTAGATGAAGCAGCTACAGAACCTTAGCCTTTAGGGTAAAGATAACAATAGCAGCTACGGCGCGAAAAGGACGCAGAACGCCAATTAAAAGTTTTTAATACAGTCAAGGCAGGTGTTAGGGCTAAGGCTTGTCTTCGACAAGCAAGTGATAATTCGATGTCTGAGCCAATCTTGGGCGCATCTAGGCATTTTAGAATATTTAGGTACTATGAGCATAGGCAACTGGGTATATGTTACAAGACGTCGGTGGCCTAGTGGCTAGGGCCGTTGACTTTCATTCAGAAGTTCGCGGGTTCGAACCTCGGCACGTACCAATGTGTTTTCGATTTTCGAATTCATATGTACGTTTATTCGACGCTCTTACGGTGAAGGAAAACATCGTGAGGAAACCTGCACACACCTGCGAAGTAATTCAAGGGTTGTGTGTGAAGTTGACCAACCCGCATTGGGCCAGCGTGGTCGACTAAGGCCTATAAACCCTGGTTTCAGGGTAGGCTCGAGCCCCTCGGTGGGGACATGTATGAGCTGTTAATGAATGAAAATGAGCATAGGCTTACAGTAAGCCGGGTTTTGGCCAAACCGGAAAGACTAAAGGCGTGCCTTTCATTGACACGGCCGCAAGTCTGATAATGGTGGTGAAGCTCGATAGCGCAGCCAGATACTCGTAGATAGTGATATAATTAATCTTAGAGCAACGCGGGCCTTCCGTAACGCCCGGGTTGCTCTAAGTAATTATTAGATCGGTTTGGTGACACAATGATATAAGTCAGTGTAAATTCTAAATCTCAGCAATCCGTCAAAAACATTTCTCGATAAAGTGCAATAAACTGATATTCATTAACGTATGGAGAGTGCGTAGGTATAGTAAATGAGTGGAAGGGATCATTCATAACACAATTAGATATATAAATAACATGCGAAGTGATTAAAGGTGGCATGTCAACTATTACCAATAATGTATTTTCAGTGTAAAAACATTTGATGTCTGCACAAAAAACTATACAAGTCCTTGTGATTATGTACTTCTAACTACATTTGCCAAAGCCATCCCGGGTGCCAGTATTCGAAGTAACATCGAAATGGATATTACCGAATCTCGACATCGGGGCGCTGCTATTAGTGTATTTTGTTTGCATGTAGCAAATGAGGCGAACCCGGCGGATTTTTGATGAATTTTGTTGTTTTTCTTGACGGCTTGAATACACCTACGAAGAAGAATTTGTAAACAAATATATTGCATTCCAAATTACATGACTTAATTTTAAAATAATTGTTATTAAAATATTTTGTATTGCATGCTCCATATCTGTGCTGTATAATGTATAGAAAATAGTTAATAGGTAATACATCCAAGTAAATGAGTTGAAGGCTGAAGTAAAAACGAAAAATGCATACGTATTATATTCAACCAGTGCAACGTGCAGAAAGATGTTTTATAAAATAGGTAATATTGGATTTTAAAGCAAACAAGCGACCTAACCACTTAACCAAAGCGCAATTTATTTATACACCAAACTTTGTAATAATTAAGCCTTTTTTATGAAGCTCCAAATTTTCTAGTATCGCATAACATAACATGAAGCAAGCTATATGTTCTTGCTAGTCGCTTACGTATACAAAGGTAGCTAAATTATAAATATAAACCACTGAGTGAGCGATACGCTTTAAATTAAGGTACCTATGTTTTGTACCGTACTTAGTACAACATACAAACCAGTACATATATAATAAGTATTAGGATGAAGTTATAAAGAGACGGGTTTTCTGGCACGGACTAGTCGGTACAAGTCGGTACATAGCATTCGTCTAAATGACTACTTTTGCATATAAAGATCTGTATGAATAATTAGGTGTAAGTGGCAGCTCCTCAGCAAATACTGAAAGGACATGCTCAATCTATGGTTTTGAGCATTTCTTCCAAAGAATTTTTTCTCGAAAAAAAATCGGCATTTGAATCGGACAGTACGTATGAAGAACTGATTTTTCTTAACAATTGCAATTATTATCATTTTCGTGTGTATACTTTTTTTTGGGAAAGTCGCTTAAAACCATTGACTAGGCATGTTTTTACTAAGCTAAGCGGCTATATAAACACTAAAAACAAAAGAGCACTTATAACATTCTTGGTACTACCGTACCAAATCACGGAAGTGTTGACAGGATCGGGTCCCCTTATATTACGTCTCTATAGTACCCTTTAGAGTACCAATAAAAATATACACGTTCCTCTATGTGTGTAGCCTAGCCATAGATTTGATAAGTACTGTCGCACCCGCGGGTCACCACGAGTCCTGGCGAGCCAGCGGGGGCAGACACCAAAGAAGGTGAGGAGCTTATGGCTGATGGAGGTGAAGGAAATCTGCATGCGCGGAACTTTAAAATTAAACATCGTCTTTCACAGATTTATTTGGATAAGGATGATTACAACACAGTTAGGTACTTTATAAAATTACTAGCTTTCCGCCGCGGCTCCGCTCACATTAACAGTTTTTACCGTGGGAATGTGACATTTTCCCGCGGTAAAATGTAGCCTATATTACTCAGGGTGAATGTAGCTTTCTAATGGTGAAAGAATTTTCAATACAAATCTTTCCTCTTTATAATATTAGTATGATAAAATAGGGTAAGGGGAAAAGTGAGTAATAAAATGCACGGAACACTATAAACTCCTCTAAAGCGGAGATAAAATGGACGAAATGATATATTATTGACGAATGAATTCCAAAATCGAATATTCAAATATATACAAAAAAGAAATGGAAAATGCAATGAGACAGTACTATGGTTGTGGAACTTACTCGTACCATTCTTCCGGCTGGGCGAGAGGGATCGCATGGATCGGTCGAGGCGGTCTGGGCCGAAAGCCCGGTGCCTGCTCAATCCGCCAGCGCCGAACAAACCGCAGCACCAGAAGAACTGCTTGAAGCCTCTCCTGAACCTAATTAACAAATAAATCTTCATTAACAATAACATTAAACTACAGTCAGATGAGCCCAAATACAATATTTGTTCCTACTTTAGTTCGAGAGCTACGTATAATCCTACTAATATTATAAACGCAAAAGTTTGTGAGGATGTACCTATGTATATTTGCTACCCTTTCACGCAAGAACTTCTGAATGGATTCTAATGAAACTTTACAATAATATAGATTGTGCATCAGAATAACACATAGGCTACCTTTTACCGCGGGAAAATATCTCATTCCTAAGGGAAAAACTGTCAACGCGGGCGGTGCCGCGGGGCTGAAAGCTATTACTTCTGTGGCTACGATGCCATAGAGGAACAGACGTCAATCATATAAAACCCCTCTTATTGTATCTGTGATTAAAAATTCGTGAATTGTAAAATCCAACCCTCTTAAAACTATACTGAAAAGCTACGACAAAATAATGTAATCAATATAGACGGAACAAACAGAGATTTGTACATACATACATACATACGTACGTGCGTAAAGTTTGTACGTAACATCTGTAAACTGTAGACATATCAAGTTTTCAACTTATTATCAAAAAAGAAAACCGACAAAATACGAAAAACACACACATACTAAGAATATTTGCTAGGGGGATACGAACCTCAAGCTTCGTAGCACGCGTACTATTACAGGAGCCTATCAGAAATTAACACAAGTTCCAATATCCAACGAACTAGCTACAAAACACGTGATTTATATGCAGTAGAGCCCTTTGAGATTGCAATTTTTTCCTCACTTCCAGTCGGCCGACTAACCAAAGGGCCTTTGAGACAAAATTGCTGAATAATTTAAACAAGCTATCACTATTTATCGGTTGCTCTCGTAGTTTTAATCAAGCAAAATTAATTAGTTAGAAGGGACTTATCTATTTAATTTCTATCACGAACGCCAAACAAAGGTTTTTAAGTATTGGAAATGATAATTTATAAAAAAAAAAAATATTTATAGAATAATAGATGATGAGTATGTGTATGGCGATGATTGAACCAAATACTGAATTTCACTAAGGTGGTGTTTTACATAATAAAATAAATCCCCCGAAGTTGTCCTTTTCCATTATTATTTAAAATTAGACTTTTAAAATTGATCAATTTATTTTCTTAAATAAAATAAAATAAATGAATAGTATATGACACCGAGGGCACTCGGTCTCTCTGATATTACAATAATAATGAATGGATTTGACAACAAGACAAAACGAGACGGTTTGTGCTTCCTTGGCGCTTCCAGACTGGCATCTGTCAGTGTTCCGGAGTGATTCCGAAGTACCATTCTAGACAGCGGCGAGCAGAGAGGTGGGAGGTTTGGGGTTTTGCAACTGACTGCCTGAATCAAACAAGAACAATCATGTTCTAGAACTGGTAAGATAAATTTATGTTTATTACCAAGACAGCTGGATTTCATAGTTGTTTTCAAACTTGGTCAAAACCACTGATTTGAAAACTTTATTTGCTTGCTTGCCTATCGTGAGGGTTTCGAGGTTAACCTACCTCACGAACCACGGTGTTGGAATTATTGAGCCACGTAAGGCTTCTGACATGGCTCCTATAAAGACTAAAAATAAAAAAAAATACTAAAATTGTAGCCGGGACCAACGGCTTTACGTGCCAAAGCACGGAGCACATCTTTCTTTTCGCACAATCAGGTGATTTAACCTGTAATGTCCTAACTTAACTGGGGAGTCTCATAAAGTGATATTTGTTCGAGGAGTGCCCCACCGCGATTCGGACCGGGAACCTCCTTAATCAGGCGAGCTTTTAACCACTCGACCACGGAGGCTGCATAAAGCAGTAATAGATGCAATCTGGTCTATTCTAATATTTCATTTAAAAAAGTAGGTATTTTAAAATGTATGAGACACACAAACTTCTATGTATGTATTTTAGTCTACCAAACTAAAATCAGGTTGTACGGCCTGCGATCGCTCGAAAACTCGATAGAACGAAACACTGAAAAGGGCTTAGTCCCTTAGTCCCGGGGCCCAGGGTCCTATCGTCTCGAGCCCAACCACAACAACTACGAGCCTCCTGGAGATTATGATACTTCCAGGACTTGACAACCTTAATCCCAATCATTTACTTTAATACTTATAGGTTCCAACTTATACTAAACTGGTTTTCGACTCTCGTTAATCACTGTTCTCATGGGAGTTAATTACTTTCCTGCCATAAAAAGTATCTCTAAATCGTTTCCTACGGTACCATCTGTAACCTAGATTTTTTGTAACGCAATCTGTACAGCCGTATAGGCGTAATAACATGACAGACTGATAGCTTTACTTTCGGATTTATATTATCGCACGAGTGCAGACGAGCCCATAGAGTAAAAACAAATTCCAGTGTTTTATTTATTTATTAGAGGAGCCTCATTTGTAGTGTAGCGTACTACTAAACTAAGCGCTACGCACTCAAAGACAATTTGCACACACAAGACACACACAAGTAAGGCTCGCCTGCACTCGTGAGATAAAACATTTGTAGCAAATAAATAAGTATAGATACTTACTTGGAGTTCATCCAGCAGTATATGATAGGGTTGTACATGGAGTTGCTCATGGCTAGCCAGTAGATGCCTAAATATATCTCCTGTATATGAGGGTGGTTGACCACGTCGGGATAGTATGACGTCACTATGAAGTAAACGTGGAACGGCAGCCAACACACGGCGAATATTACTACCACTACTATCATCATTTTTACTACCTGAAAAGAAATATTTCAAATTATTCGCTTACAGCTTTTATAAAATAATATAATAATAATAATAATAATAATAATGATTTATTAAAGTCAAACAAAATACAAATAATTTTACAGCCTTAATTACTACATAAGCATGGTAATAACAAACGTAGAACTCTGTCTCCCAAACTAGGAACGGACCTGTATTTTGGGAGGCAGCGATTCCATCGTGGCAAGAAATAATATACAAACAATATTTTTTTGTTGAAGGAAAACAAAATAAAAAAAAAATGATTTTGAAACTAAATTTGGATTTTAATTTGGATTGATAATTCAAGTAGTAAGTGGATTTTCATCTAAAACTAAATGATGTGACTAATTCTGGCTTGCTTGCTTATCGAGTGGGTGTCGAAGTTAACCTACCTCACAAACC
Source organism: Teleiodes luculella (assembly GCA_948473455.1). Lineage (NCBI taxonomy): Eukaryota > Metazoa > Arthropoda > Insecta > Lepidoptera > Gelechiidae > Teleiodes > Teleiodes luculella. The sequence continues at coordinate 7,122,221 of OX419589.1, forward strand.
CTGGTGTCAGAAATATTGAGTCGCTAAATCAATGAAACTATTAAGTTAAGATAAAAATACAAATACTTTTATCGAAAAAATATCATATTTGTGTTTTAACATGAAACATTTTTTTTCGAAAGCTAGCCCTCGAGTTTAAACTTTTAGTAGTGCGACTGAGAAAACAGTTCCCAAAGGAGAGAAAGTTTCCAGCAGAAACCAGAATTTGCCAGAAAATATGGACAGAGAGTAAAAATATTTTAAGGTTTTTAAAAAATAATAACAAATAAATTAAGTATATATTAATACTGAGCGACAAAGATTAACATCGTTTATCAAAATATTTATTCTAACTTTTTTCAGTATAGCCCTAGTCTCTTTTAGTTGCTTTGTTTATTTCTTAAATCTTCTTCTTCTTCTTCTTCTCAGCCGTGTTCAACCATTTCGGTGTAGGCCTCCTTCAAAATACGCCATCTATTTCTATTCTGTGCCACGTCCATCCAATTCTTTCCCGCAGTCTTTAGCACGTCATCCTTCCAACGCATCTGTGGTCTTCCTCTGGGTCTTTTTTCACCCCAAGGTCTCCACTCCAAGACCGCTTTACCCCACGAGCCATGTTTTCGGGCTATGTGTCCTGCCCACTGCCACTTCAACCCTGCCACTCGCTGCACTGCATCGGTGACTTTGCTTTGCTCCCTTAGCCAAGTATTAGTTTTACGGTCTCTCAGTGTAATTCCGACAAGCTTCCTTTCTAGTTTCCTCTGAGCGACTTGTATTTTGTTAATGGTTTCTCTAGTCAAAACCCAAGTTTCTGCTCCATAAGTAAGTACCGGTAAAATACACTGATCGAACAACCTGGCTTTCTGCTCAGCTGTTATATTCATTTCAAAGGCAAACTTTAGTTTTGAGTAGGCAGCCCACATGAGACGTATTCTCCTATCGATCTCATTGACCTGATTTTCTTTACCCATCTTAATCTCCTGACCCAGATAGACGTACTTCTCTACTTTTTCAATGACGGTTAGACAATAAAAAAATATTATTGATAATAATCATAATAAAAAATACTAAAAGCTACAAAAAATACTAAATACTAAACACTAAATTCTTATTTTTTAACTTATTTTAAGGCGTTTAATTAGATTTAGCTTTTCTTAGATTTATATATATGAGAGATTTTTTCCCAAGTAATTCTTAACTATCCCACGGGAACTCTTTAATTTTCGATTAAAAGTATCCAAGATATTTACAGGGGATATTTAAGTTATTTTATCACCGTACAGAATTGCATTCAAATCGGTCCAACAGTTTCAGAGATCAGCCTGTACAAAGAGAAACAATATTTTAATAAATCTGTATATTTTCTATATCACTTCCTACATCCCCATTAAGCGGATTTTTTTTCTATGTACAGACTTTCGACTTCTACAGTTTTATTATATAGATTGATTACATTTGTGGAGCCAAAGGGAAGATCTTCCTTGGGGTATGGTTGTGAGCCCGGTACCGCGGTCCAACTGTACCTACTTCGTTGGAACTTGTATTTGTTCAATGTCTTGCGAAAACTCTGATAGCGCGTTTCAGGCCTCGGCTTCTAATTGGTCGCTCTTGTAATGACGTAGTATGTGGCGCGCCGCCGCCACAAATTCATAGAAGTTTTAATATTTCTTGAAGCGTATATTAATAGATGGACTTTGGTTCAAATGTCGGTATCAAAGTTGACATACATTAAACTTAATTTCAAAGAAAAACTTCACAGGAAAAGCCCACAGTTTCAAAAAATTTCATCTTAAAAACTTTCTCAATTATGATGTACAAGAAGTTGCATCTACTCCTATAAAGTTTAGTATATCGAAAAATGCTGACGATGTCATTTCTAAATGTTCTAACTTTACAATACAGTAAGCTCAAACACATAAATTCTGTCTTATAGTTGGGTTTAAAGTTTATTGCAAAAATGTTTAAAGTTATATGTATTTTACTATGCGCACTTAACCATAAACTATGTGTATAAAATTTATATTAAAGAAACTTCGAACTAATAAATATTTAACATTCTAAACTTACAACTTCTGAGGAGCTTCACTTGCAAAAATTTAAAATGTTTAAAACTATGATATTTCTAAGAAAACTTTTAGCTTATCTTTAATCTCTAAATGTGTCCTTAAATGGAAAAAGGGCAACTTATGTTTTTTGAACTTTATTTAAATGACCTATAAACTTTATTGAAAGCTTTGTTTGAAATGGTTAAAGCTTTGAAATAGTTGGCAGGGTAGAAGCGTTTTATTGTTTCTTTCAGCAGTGGTCCTTAATCATGATAAATCTTCGTAATTGCGTTTTACGAGACAGTTTCTAAATGGTTGATGCTTTTTTTTATTTGTAAGACAAATGTTATTTGTTTACAACGTGTAAATCACTGGCTCCATAGATCTAGCTTCATAGTATGTTTTTGATCTGGGGTAGCCCTAATAATGCCAGTAGTGAATTACTAATTAAATTAATTACTTTTCTCTTAGGCAGTAAAGCCCAACTAAAAAAAGCTCGCCGTATTCGTAAAATTCAATGTAACTAACTTTTGACAAATTTTTCATCATCATGGATCCTTTTGGCTACCGTGACCCATAAATGGTTTTCTTTGCCAGTCGATGACTAACCAAATTATATGTTTGCGGCCCAGAATTATATGTTAGCCATCTCTACTGCGTCCGTGTCGTCCAACAGGTCCTGCTGAGAACAGGTGACAGGATACTTAGGACAGACAGGACAGGACACCAAATGGGCCATATGGATGGTACTTCTGCTTCTATTGCTCTCTACGCTGCGCTCGCGCGTACGCTGATGGCTGGCATAACCAATCTTGGCAGAAAATGTTCACACTTAGGGCAAATAAGACTGCCATTGCCATTTTTTTTTAACAGAGTAACTGTTGCAATCAATCTAATATCATAAAGAATAAAGATTTGTATTTGAGTGTGTGTGTGTGTGTATGTTTGTAATGAGTAAACTAAAAAAAACTACTGAACCGATTTAAAAAATTCTTTCACCATTAGAAAGCTACAATCACCCTTAGTAACGCGAAAAACTGTTAAACGCGGATGAACCCGCGGCGGAAAGCTAGTAAAAAATAGAAAAGAAAGACTGTATGAAACAGGTTGTATTTGCTTTCGCTTAGAAATTTCTTTTCCGAGATCTTGTCACTTACCCTTCGTTTACTTTTCACGTTGTCGAGCTGTCTCTGAGTGCACTCCCCTATCGACTGGGATCCCCATAGCTCGAGTCCCACTTTGGTGTACGTATACGTCATGGAAATTATGGGCAGTAGGTACGTCAGCACCATAAACGTGATGTTGTACCTGCGGACAATGACGCACATAAGAAATTTTATGTCTTGAAGAAGGAATCCGTTAATATGAACAGACAGATTTCTTATGAAAGTCTGACTTTTTTTTATTCTTGGGTTAATTTTAAAAGTAACGGTCATTTACCTTATCACGCTTGTGACAATAATCGCTTAGACGCTTGCTAATAAAATAAATAAATAAAAAGGAACATGTTTAATTTAGTTTTAGAGCATTCGGTCATATTGACGCGTCAAAACAACTTTATAAAATTTATTCGTTTTCTACTTTATGTTGAGGGTATAAGGTTAAAATTAAGGTGGTAATATAGTGGACACTGCCTTGTAAAGGTTTAAGCCATAAGTTTCATGCCCATGCAAGAACATCGGCCTTTATTTTAGAATATTATTCGTCCTTTTCGGTTCCGATACATACTAAACCACATCGGCGATTTACATTTATGTCAAAACATTTTAATAACTGATTTGGAAAAATAAATAAATCGTTCATAAATAAATAAACAGTACTTCTCCATTAGAAGTAAGCAGTACTTAACTACGTGGAAAGATATTTTGTTGCTACTCGCTATGCGGCGAAAGCGTCGCCATGATGAGGTAAGGATTTCTGCGACCGGAGCCCAGTCTATGAGCCTAAGTAGAAATTATGCGTGACAGTTGTATTCCGCGGGGACTTATCAGAATTGAGCAGCTACAAATTTGCATAACACTGTGTAGTAATATACTAGGCACGAAAAATAACTACACAAAATAAGATATAAATTTCATTATATTTCATTTTCTAACTGAAAATCTAAGAGCAAGGAACTCGCACGAGCTTAGCTGAAAATATATGTTTTTAACTAAGTTATAAAAAGTGTCCATAAGTTAAAAATAAATCATTTCATTTCATTTCACATTTATAAGGTTCCAGAATATTAGACAAAGACCTTGCCGCCATTTTAAAAATTAAAATTGTGTTAGAATGCTACGTTCATAGCCATAGCTACGGCTACGACGAAAGCTACGAAATGGCTACAGCGGCACCACGAATAGAAAGTAGTTAACAAAACACATAGTTCAGTCTCTCAGTATCTCACATACTTACTCAAAATATAAGATCACTGGTAGGGTTTCAAAGTTACTACATACAGCTGTAGAATAGAGTAGAAAAAGACAAAATATTTTTTAAAATGGTAACACCTTTGTTTACATTTTTGGGCTTTAACTGAAAATACAACTTTAGGTGTCCTATGTTTTCTACCTCAAATGTGTATTTAAAGCTTATTTAAAGGTAAGAATTTTCGTAGCTTTGTTCGTTATGCTACGGTGGTGTAGTTGAAATTACAAGTCATGCTTTTACATTTATACATACATACCTAGTTATATACCCGTGTATCCGTGTCCCATTTTAAATCTTAATAGTTATACCTAGTTATAATTGAACTTTCGTTAATATATCCCAGAGCCGTTAGACATAACTTACTTTTAAATGGATTCGTTATAACGTGGTTTTTCTTTTGGATCTCGAAACTTGTCTCTGTGACGTAGATTGAGACGTAATTATGAGTCAGATTTTGCGGATACCCTTAAGAGAACATTACAGTTCACAGATACTTGAAAATCGTCAAATATTTGAGGGATTTGGAATAATTTGCTGTCTTTAAGTGGAAGGGTCTTTAATTTCCAATCCAACGACCGATGAATTCGGGGTCACGTCTTATCCCTTCAAACGGATTCCTTTGTTCTATTGTTTAAATCGGTGATATAAAAGAGTAAAGTACCTTCTTCTGTTTAAAATTAATCGGTCGTATTGTGCTAGTTTGGTATTAGTTTGTGGGATTGGATGGGAATAGATCCCCGTAATAGATAGGTCACAAAGCCCGATGTGATATTGAACGTTTGTTTGTTATGTATTTCAATTACCTACTATTTATCACGTAAAGTTATGAGTGTATATTATTAAAGATAAAAAAATCTGGCCAGAAAAATAAAAAAACTACTCTAAGAGATCCACGTGTCATTAGTTCCTTTAAATTTCCGCAATATGTCAAGATTACTTATTTTTCTGGTCGAGCTTTCAGTAAATATTAGAGGTAGTAGTCGTTTTTCTATAAGTATTATTCAGGGTATGGAATATCATATGTTTAGAATGTTGATTTTTCAGCAAAAACTAAATTATACCAATTTTACCTCTATGTTGAATTAGATACGTTCAAGCAACAACGACCCTGCTACATGTTACGAAGCTAAATATGCTTATTGAAGTTAGTTGCTTATAAATCACCTGTCATTGGAGGGATAAAAATAACTCAGCATATTTTATTTCCTAAGTTAGGTACATTTTTATCGATGGCTTTATTTACGTTGCTACGGGCCTCGTGTAGCAAATATTGCAAGTCATATAGCATACGGTTAATGTGAAAATCATGCTATGTAATTGCGATAAAAAATAAAGACACGGTACCTATGGTAGGTTATACAAAATAATAAAACTGAAACGCGGAGGCACGAATTTAGTGAAGAAAATTATTGTTACTGGTAATGGTGCAAATAGAGGTGAACTGAATTTTATTTGTATCCATTATTCGTGTTTATTTCAGTTAAATTAATAGGATAATTTTATGTTGTTTTGTTTCAAATTGTCGATTGAAATCCCTAATTTATCAGGTACAATTAAATTACGAAAATGCAACATGGCGGTCAACATTGTCGTATTGTGTCACGAGTTTATGTAATAAGTATTTATAGGTTTGTATTTGCACTTTTTTTATTTTTGTGTTGTTATTTGTATTTGTTAAATAGATAATACATTTTTGTAACTTACCCGTATTCTATTTGAGAATGCGTGGTTATTCCGTCGGGCCATTCGCTGTAGCACACGCGCCTGTAAAATAAATGATATTCAGTAAAAATGGTTTTAAATTAATAAAACCAGTACTTAACTGTAACTAATGAATAAAGTTCTATGTTAGTTATAATAAACCTTTTACGTAAGGCTATTTGTTTTCCCGTGGGAAAGAATTATTATCCTGCGGTAAAAAGTAGCCTATGTGTTATTTTGATGTATAAGCTATATTATTGTAAAGTTTCATTAAAATCCATTCAGTAGTTTTTGCGTGAAAGAGTAACAAACATACATTCATACTCACAAACTTTCGTGTTTATAATATTAAGTAGGATTGTTGTATAAAAAAAATGTGAGGGTGTAATTTAATACAGGTAATGGGATAACGTATATATTATATAGGTACAGACAGGGTATAAGTGACGGGTTAGCAAATACTGACAGGACATGCTCAGTCAATAGTTTTGAGCTGTAATATGTGACGTCTATATTATTAGGAATGCTAAAAATATATGTCAACAAATCCGATTAAAAACTAATTCAACTGGAGCGTAGCGTGGGAGTTTGAATATTACAGATACTTTAGATGCAGTACCAAACATAAACTAGGCGCATAGTTATGTATAGTTGAGATAAGTTAGGTAGGTGAAGCTGCTCCCACATCTCTGGGTAGGTACAGAAGCCAGCACATGCGGCTGGACATAAAGACCTTGGGAGCGTCTTTATCCTGTAGTAGTAGGAGCGAAAATCGTGATGCGAACGTCCAGCCGCATGTGCTGCCTACTGTACCTCATATATACCTCACTCACCGTCACTCAAGCTGATGAAAATAATGATGAACGTTATCAGAAAACGACACGTTAAGAGTGCTTGGAAGCTTGATATAATCGTTAGATAAGCAATAAAGATAAAAATCTTTATGACAAGAATAACATTATTTATTTTATTACATTAACATACATTAAATGAGTAATTGTATATTATGATTATAATTTGTTGAAGAGGCATTGGGAGATAATTTCGTTGTAGTTCTTTTTATATAAAGAACATTGTAAATACAAGTTAATAACCATTCGGGGGACAAATTAGCTGTGTATGACAATAATGTGCTGAAGTACTTACATTAACATTATCTATATACTAATATACTAATATGAAAATAATACACTTGGTGTTACGTGAAATCACACTCATTTTTACGGTAGAATTTCTGCAGTGTGTGGTGAGGAGAAGCCTAGATTTTGACATTGGATATAGATTTTAATAAGTAACTTACTTGTGATTATGTTTTGTCGAAGAGGGATTGAGTGAAAGTTCGTCCCAGTGGGACTCGAGCGAGAGGATCAAAGTCAAAGTATTTATTTTTAACTTTAGGATATTTACATCACTAAGTTAAGTCAGTTACATATTCTTTTCTGAAAAATTTCGCTGTCTTCTGGTGGAGAAGAATTCGCCGGAAAAAAATCCACAGGCGTTGCATCTTTTCAAAATATTTTTACAAAATTATTATTTTATACAATGTTGAAAATATTGTTACAAAATCATAAATTATATTTTATACTTTATCTATTGTAGTGAGCCCTCAAAACTAGTGACTTACCTCGGCGTACCGTCGTGTTGTCGAACGGAGTAGTCGACGTCCGTGGTGAAGTATATGAAGTTGGGGCTGCTGATGACGGAGCTGCAGGCCCAGATCAGCGCCGCTATGCCCAGCGTGGCTCGCTTGCCCAGCCGTGGGCGCAGTGGACTCATTATTGCCACGTATCTGTGCCACAAAATGTACAGCTACAGAATAAATATAGTATGTAATGTACGTACACTAGTACATACTATATGTACCGCTATCAGTGCCCCAAAAACAATATATTTTTCTGCAGCCATGACGTATTATGCGTATTATTATTATCATGATAATTGCATACGCATATGTATATATCGAATGTATAAGTATATAAAAATATTTTATTTATATTTTATTAACTAGCTATCATCAACATAATAACCAGGTATACAAAACAAAAGCTTTTGCTAGTTTCAAGGAATTTAAAATAAAAGTTAATTGTAAATATTATTGGAGATAGAAAGTACCTAAATGTTTGATGAATTTCCTCTCTGAGCACAGACGAAAATATAAACATAACATATTTCTGTTTGAAAAACTCAGTTAAGAAAATATCACATAAACTATCTCAGTGAAGAAATCGGAAAATATAATTCACGAGACAGAAAATATTTGGTTGAGATTCGTGAAATAACCTCCATGAATCTTCCATTCCATACCTACTATGATTTGTAGTTCTCTAACGGAAACAAGCATAGATTGTTTATTACAAAACAGGTCAAAGATTCAGAGTTCATCACTTTTACCAATATGTATGATAGAATCCATTGATTGGTCTCTGAAAAACGACATTCTATAACTTTTCAACAAACATGATATAAGATTTGTCTTTAATTTGTTGTAATCCACTTAGCATGTAGGTAGAGTCACCCCTCTGAATAACGAAACGCAGCGCGACTTTCCTTTCTCAGAGTCACCCTGATAACAAAATTTACCGAACACGTCATACAACCTTGAATTTTGACTAACGACGCCATTTAAAAAAAATAACTATCTTGCGACGACGTTTGATTGACGGCGAAGCACTACCTCATGAGATACAGGATTCTTCCTAGTTCGGGAGGTAGAGGTTTCAATTTATATTGGCATAAAATTTTTACTTTTTTGTTAAGTTATACTCTGAACACTTGTAATTATTATTATTAAGAAGAAGTGAAGATTTTGAAGTATTCTGTGATTGAATCGTCGGAACGTCTGCAGAGAGCGGGGTGGCTGTTCTATAATTCATACTGGGCTATTTGGCTAGCCCTCATTAAACCCTAGCGTGGTTCCGAACTTTGTGTTCAATATTTTGTTTTAGTATTTGAGCGCTGAATAGACGAACAGCTGACTCGCTGAATTTTAACTATTCGGCGACGAAATAGTGAAATTCAAATTGCCCCAGATTGATTAATAACTAGTCAACTGCTTACAATATTCATGGATTTTATAATATATTCTGGTCATATAATCTAAGATAAATGTAAAAATCAACCTCTGAATATTTTTAAAACGTTTTTGAGGATATCCGATGCCAAATTAAAAATGTACCCTAATTAAAGCTTAGTAAAAACGAACCAAAGACGTTATTAAACCGTATTAATTAGCGAAAATCTTCCTTTGAAGAAAGAGCAAATTAATTATTTAAAATAAAACCATATAAAAATTTAATATTTATTTCTATGTTACTTTAATCTTTTTATTCATACTTTATTAAATTAGTGTAGGTAACGTTGAATTCTTGCTTATTTACAGTAGCCAGCAGTGGACATATTGACTTTTTGAGCGCCGTATTCCGTAGCGGTAGTGGTGAATTTTGGTAGTGCCAATGTCCAATCGCATGTGCTGGCGTCTGTATGTATTAAGAAAAGGCTACGAAATAAATCATTTAATCAGGTGGTTCATACTTGTAAAATTATAACATTGTTTCATGTTTTTGCGGATCTAAATACGAGTAACGTAAAATACTTATGAAGAATGTTTGTTCGTATGTACATATTGTTATCTTTAGCAATACAATTTTGTTTATTCAGAAATATTGTTTGTTTAATCGTCGGACGGCCTGTCGTGAAAATTTTGGTTTGTCAGTATTATATTTATGTGTACGTGTCGCAGGGAAATGAAGAAATCAAGGAAATTACAATACACCTGTAACTACCAAGTACATAAGTGTAAAAAGCTTGAAAGTATGGTACATTTCACTCACCGATCTATACTTATAGCCATGAGGGTGAAGACTGAAGCGGAGATGCTGATGACGGCAATGAACTGGCAGAACTTGCAGTAGAAGTCCCCGAAAGGCCAGTCGGAGTACAACATGTACGTAAAGTTGAATGTCACGTTCAGGGTGGAAACCATCGCGTCGGCTACTGACAGGTTCACTGTAAACAAAATTAAGTATGAGAACAATGCCTTTTTTTTTTTTTTTTTTTTTTGAATTGACCTATGCTTGTGTCGAAAAGGTACGACAAATCAAGCTTCACCGGACTGGGAACAATGCCAGTAAGACCGCGATCAAATAGCAACACACAAAAAGAAAATAGTTAAGTGGGCAAATTGCGATAGATCTCCAATAAAGTTGGCATATAATACAATCAATCATGTATAAAAACCTTTTTCTTTCTCCAAAAGACAAAAGCTGGCGGCACACGTCTACGAGATCATTAATAAATGCGTGTCTGGTACGTATAGTATAACATACCGTGTTACAGAAAGGTGCGCCGGAATGAAAAACGCCGCTGTTAAGTAATACAGCTAACTCGCGGTTAATTTGGCTAAAATTAAGAAGGCATGCCCCACTGTATAGTATATAAGTGTAATTTTTCAATCCGGAGCCTTTTTGTTCGGGAGTTTTAGTTAAATTGTAATTGAAAATAAAATACGTACTAGTTTATTTACAAACGCGCGACAAGCTTTTATTAACATAATAATATAATGAGGTTATAAGTTGATAGTTAAAATTGTTAGGGAAAACGTTATTTTCTTTTTAGAGCTTCTAAACATAAGCTTTTTTTAAAAAGTTTTTAGTATTTAATTTGTATCTGGCAGCTCCGAACTACTTATAAACAAAATAACGTAAAAATATCAAAGTTGTTTTTTAGTAGAAAACTCAAGTGATTTCACTTTGAAGTGTGAGAATTGTGGGTACAAGATGTCGGAAGTCATATCACTCATGAAGTCATGACTTAATTCGTGATGGTACATATTTTTCCAAGGATGTTGTAAGTACCTACTATCGTACAGCAGCGTAGTACTTACAACATCCATAGTAGAGGCCCTGCCTGGTTTGGAGTCAGATGGCCGTGTGTGAGATGTCCCCCACACACATATTTATTTTTATGTTCGACAGGCCTTATGGCCATCCTGTTGGTCCTGTGGAGGCAAAGGGAAGATCTTCCGCCGGGCATGGTGGTGAGCCCGGGGACCGCGGTCCAACTGTACTTCGTTGGAACTTGTATTTGTTCAATGTCTTGCGAAAACTCTGATAGCGCGTTTTAGGCCTCGGCTTCTAATTGGTCGCTCCTCTAATGACGTACTCGTAGGTAGTATGTGGCGCGCCGCCACAGTCCAATGGGATTTTAGATTTCTTCGCAGGTGCATAGAATTCTTTACGGATGTTTTCCTTCACCGTAACAGCGCCCATTTGTCACCAACGCCCTGAACTTAAATTAAACTAGCTTTCCGCCGCGGGTCCGCCCGCGTTAACGGTTTTCCTGTACATTTAGGAATTTCCTGCGATAAAAGGTAGCCTACGTTCTTTCCCAACGTTTATTCTATCTTTGTAACAAGTTTTATCAAAATCGGTCCAGTAGTTTCGGAGCTTATTTAATTATTAGGAAAATTTCAGTTATTTTTCTTACACCTTGGTTTATACTATTGGAGTTTTAGTCAGGATCCCAATTTAAAAAAAATATAGGTATATATAAATTGCATATTACCCGAGGATAGTGTAGCTTCCTAACAATCAAAATATTTTTTGAAATCGGTTCAGTAGTTTCAGAGCATAGTCAATGCACGCAAACAAATAAACAATCAAATGTAGATAAAATATCTAAAATCTTTTGGTCCGATTTCCGGAAATAATATATATCTGCGATAAAGTGCTACAAAGATAAAATGATAAATAAAAAAGGAAAGCCCTTTACATTCTCGTTCGAAAATTCTTTGTTACTTATAGTCGATGCTTATAGTGAATATTTTATTCCAACAAAGAAATATAGGATATAATAATAGCATAAACCTTTCTTTGTGTGTGTCTTGCGAAAGATCTCAGTCCATACATTATCTTTTTACGTTTTCTTCGAGTGTTACATTAAAGACACTATTGTCGATAACTTTCCCTTTTTTCATACCTACTATTTATTCTTTCATACCGTGTAATCATATTCATACGAGTATCTTTTTGTTTCCTAGGCTTTCTATCAATATATAACCCTGAATTACGTTTTGTTGGTTAGAACTGGAACTTGAGAAGCAATGTGATGGTATTACCACATTACTAAACGTATTTTAAAATCCAATTTCTTGAAATATGTCATGTCGACGAATTTGTACATGCTTCTGACGATAAATGTTGTTCCGCACTCAGCCATTAATCAAATCCCCCTTGGGTCAGCATGGTTAATTGGGACCTGATTGCCTTGACTCTGGATTGAAGCCCTGTCTGGGATATTGTTATGAATAAATGTATATTACGAGGTGAACAACAGTTAATTAACTGAATCTTGTCGCGTGTGACCCCTACACTAGGCGACTTTCCAGCGTCGTTGTCGTGGCAGTGCTGGCCGTCGCGCTTAGAATTATAGGCACCAAACCGAGTGAAATAAAAAAAAATTGTATTCGAAATTTAAAATAACTAGTATCCTAACCTTAGTTTTACTTGATGAAATATTCATAACTCGCGATCCTGTTTTTTGACAAACTTGCGAACCTCGTAATAACCTAATTTGAACCCTCTGCCGCCCCTGAATAATATTCCTTTGAACCCTGGAAACTTACTACGGAGTATGTTGAAAAAGTAGAGTGGATTTGTCGCTTATGATATAACGCCAAAGGAGATTTTCACATTAGTCTGAATAGAATACAGATCACAAACCCAAAAGAAACAAGTAAGATAAAAGATTAAAGCGTGATACTTACTTTGATCTACCTATGTATGTAATATATTTAAATTTATGTATAAACAGACAAATACGTATAATATTTACATTTTCAACTTGTTGGTCACCGCTTTGACCACCTAGTTGTTTCATGAACATTTATTTTCTTTATTGGTCCACCTCAATCAAAATGTGTATTTTTGTGTCTTTAGGCACAAAATACCAAATAGTAGGCCCTCTTTAGGGTTATTATTATTATTAATATAAATACATTAATTTATAAAAGTACACTACACTACTATTAAAACATCGATGAAAGTTACAACGAACTACAGGAACTTTTATATTATGTTACTTGCTGCTACGGAATCCTTCATGGGCGAGTCCGATTTGCACTTGGCCGCTTTTTTTCTATTATGTACTAGCTGTCTGCCCGCGGCTACGCCCGCGTTGTTTTACGACTTTTCCGTAGTCATTTATAAACTATCCCACGGAACGCAATGGATCCTATACCGAGCCGTATGCGTTACTACCTATAGTTTTTTAACTATCCCAAGGGAACTTTTTAATTTTAAGGGATTAAAATTATCTAAGATGTTGATTGGAGATATAAGGTACCACCATGCAAAATTTCATTCAAATTGGTCCAACAGTTTCGGAGATTAGCCCGTATAAACAGAGAAACAAAACTGTATATTTTATGTTCTATTATCACTTCTTAAATCCCCCTGAATCGGTTTTTAACACTTTTTTATTTACAAATTTTCGACCTCTAAAGTTTTATTTTCACCCATTTTGGAACAGAGAACATTGTGCGATATTAAATAATCTATTAGCGCTCTACTCAACTGATATTAAAATGAATTGACTAACCTAGGAAATAGTTGGTGACGGATCTCATGCGCTTGTTGGCGAGCACTATCCATATGACGACGAGGTTTCCGACTGTGGCCACCACGACCATCCCGGTGAATAGAACTGTCCATAGCACCTGCCGCCACCACGGTAGGATGAACGTCTGGAACGCCTGTGGGCAAATAATACGTATCATCATTTCAGATTTCAGTACAATTCAAGGAAAAACCTTCTTGCTATAAAAAAAAACCTCATCTAAACAGGATGTAAGCAATGGCTTACAAAAACTAAAATGACATAGTAAGTCAATGCATCGATCAACATTCCTAGAGAAACTCAAACGACGTTCATATGAAAATGCTCCGACAAGCTCCGAAAAGACACTACTCCGACAAATTCCAACAGCCGGTAGGTTAGGTTTTATGTCTTGTGTTTGTTCGAGGCTAAGACCCGTAAATATACAAAGTAATGTTTTGTGTCTTGTCTGATAAAGGTAAAGGTGCTCTAAACCAATGATGCAGTATATCCTGTGGCCCTGGCAGTGTTTGTCCCGCCACTAACATACCACAATTATTATTGGACTTACGCAGTCCGGATCCATTTACCCCACTTGAGTAATAAAGATTTATCTAAGCAAATGAGAAAAAAATATATGTGTTGGTATATATTTTTTTGTTGATTCTTATGCTAGTGTCGAAAAGTACGATTTGTCAATCTTCACCGGACTTGCGGGGAAGCATAGAGAAGCGGAAGGTTTCACGTATTAGCCTTGGACCACGGTCTAGTGCTTTGATACGGAAAACTGTCTATACAACTCTTTAGGTTTTGGCCGCGCCGCCGCCGGCGGGTATGGATGAAGGGTAAAGGGTGCCATATTCTTTTATAAAATTGTTTGATATGATACTTACGAGGTCTTCCGTGCTACTCGCATTTTGCGTAAGGTTGTCATACTGCTGGATAGTCTCGTTGAAGGATGCCATAGAGGGGCCATGAGGGTCTGGAGTCGAGCCGTTGAGCGATGCGGTGGAGCTCACTTCACCCAGCATCATGACATCTGAAATGCATGTGCTGTGGACTGTGGACAAACGAACAATAGAAACATTTTAAAATTAATAGTTCAGTGGTTTATTTATTTTCTTTACAATACGATCTTGTATTATATGATGAATCATTACGTTTGTCCCTTTATTTTGTTGTTTGATCATTTTAACGCATATTTTAATTCTAATCGACTTAAACGTTATTTTGTTGCAAGATAAGTGAATCAATATAGGTATATAAATATTAATAAAAAAACACTTATTCATGCTTCGATATAATTTCAGTTGTATTGTAACCCAGGGCACACCA
Organism: Teleiodes luculella; assembly: GCA_948473455.1. Lineage (NCBI taxonomy): Eukaryota > Metazoa > Arthropoda > Insecta > Lepidoptera > Gelechiidae > Teleiodes > Teleiodes luculella. The sequence continues at coordinate 7,137,286 of OX419589.1, forward strand.
GGGCCAGTATTTTAAGAGTCTGGGAACCTGGAGATACCCACCAATATCTTGATTTAATTTTGTCTCTTCCGTTATATTACCTAAGTATATCATATTTTGTTTTCTGAAGCGCTTTGGAATATTAGATGACTCTTTTAACGAGCGCGCTTGATCCCGTTGTTTTGATAGCTGCAAAATATATCAGTATAACATTTCAGAAGGGAGTTTTCTTTACATCTTGTTTCGGATAAGGGTTGCCACAGTCATTAAAAAAGGGGTATTAATAAGAAGACTACAAGAAAGTAAAAGTGTTGGAGAAAACTCGAGTCCGCGAGTCGATTTTTACATACTCGACTCAATTTCACGGGGTTCGTTATGCTCATAACTCGAGAGTCCAGAGTACAGTCGAGCGCGAGTCTCAACTTGATACTCGACTTTTGTAAAGAACTCCAGTAACAAATCAAACTCAAGTTTTTAACGAAAGTCGAGTTCAAAGACTGACTCGATGTAACTTCTACTAAAAAAAATGTCGAGCAAAACAAGCCGAATAAAAAATATCTATGAGACAACGAGACTGTAATTGTATCCATATAATTCCTTTATTTCTAAAATTAATAATAATGATTAATTCATTTACATTATTAAAATCCATTAAATATAAAAACAAGGAAAATCAGTTATACTATAAATAAACAATAAATAGTGATTTAGCTAGTTAGGTGATGGGTGCTCAGTTCAAAACGAGTCGAGCTCGACTCGTGCAAGCTCAAGCTTACAAGAAAACTCGAGCATGAATGCTAAACTCGTGTTTAAAGGGATGCTCTCTAAACTCGCAACACATTGAGCAGGAGTACGTGTCTTAGTGAGTCGAGTATTGCGATTAAGAGCTGAGCACTAAAATGTCGACTCGCAGACTCGAGTTTTCTCCAAAAATTAACTCATATAATACTTGAGAAATACACTCTTTTTAAAATTTTGTATTTATAACGTTCTTATTTTAAAGAAAAACAATTCGTAATATGTCAATACAACATACAAAACTCGTAACTATTCTAAGTATATTCCAAGAAAAAATCACTGGTTTATTAGTTTAAATCTTACCTCGAAATTAAAATGTATTCGAAATTCTCAGATTTATTTCTATGGTTGCGGTTTTGCTATCTCTTTGATATCCAAATGCTTTTAACCTGCGTGGATTTATTTTTACCTTAAAAGCGAAAAGTCACTACGTTTCTGTTGTCAGCCGACAACCTTGTTTAGATTAGGTTTAAGTCGGGATATTATGCATATTATATTCCTTTTACATGATGTTCATGCCTTGATCTCAATGTACTCAACGGCTCCCAGGATAAAAGCTCTTCTGGAAATTTGGAAATAACACTAAAGCTTTGTTAATAATTAATGGAGGTTCACTTTCATAAGAGACAGAAAGTAGAAATTGTTAAGAAATTTTCCAAACGCTTTACCCAGTGTGGTCTATTGACCGGGTAAAATAAAAACTTTTACAAACGAAAAATCAATTCGACGCTCATACAAAATTGAGACTTAAGTCGACCAGTTAGAATGAATAAGTTCTTTTCGCTTTAATTAACTAGAAGCAAATCGCATGCAAAAACGTAAAAATCGGGAGGTTTTATTCGAAGTAAATTATTACAAAACCATTTTTCGACGTCAAAGCTGACCAAGGACCAGACTTGTCCCTGGTTTATATGTGGAACTATAACTAGCCATGCAGCCTTCCCATCCCCATTCATTTTAAGCTACGACGATGAACGTTGAGTGAATGATACTGGCACTCTCGTCAATAAACTTCGTTTGCGAGCGGTCGGACAAATTTCACCCGGTTCTAATGAAGCCGATTGCGATAGCAAAGATTTACCTGGTAATAGGTACGTGTACGTACCTACCTACTCAAATACATCTCTCGTGGTATGTATCTATAAATGTCATCCATTTAGAGGCGAGCTGATACTCGTTGTCGGGTAGGCATAGTCTCATTCTACTAATGGAATTATATTGTTATCATCATACCACCCACCACATATGTAAATTTATTTTAAAAATTGTTTATTACTTTTTTAACAGATGTCGTCTGTTTGCGTATTTGCGTATTCGTGTCAATTATTTTCATTTTTCACTTCGATTATAAACAGTATATATTTTTCTTTTACGAGTATGAGCACACTTGAGAACAGCTGAACCGTTTTGACTATTTTCTTACTTAAGTTTGTTTGGAACACTTTGAGTAAGATTTATGAAGAAAGAAAAAAGGAGAGTTCCTCGAAAAATTGAAAAGTTATGAAAAACTTTAGCATCTTCCTTATATTGGATCTGACAGGATAATTTCTGTTTGATCACCAAAAAAACATCATAAGCTGCTTCTATGTGTTCTGTATCGTACCAGTTGGGAATTATAGTACCTACATGTGTGTGATATTAATTAAAAATAAATTTAAAAATGTATGTTTAGCCACAAAACATAATTTTCGAAAATCGAGTACCTAATATGCAATTTTCGGATTCTTCCTATATTTTGACATCCTAGTTCACAGTTAATATTAATTACATGCATCAATTGGCCTCCCGGTTACAGTTTTACGCTCAGTGTCATGACTTTCCATTTTTTTTCAAATTTAATATAAACATTCTCACGGTTTTAGCAACAATTATTAGAATTAGGTCCCATACGCAGATTTACATAATCTGCTCCAAGCATGGCGAGTGTAACAAACAAATGCCGATACTGTCTCTGTAAAGAGGCGATATCGATGTTTTAACACCTGCCTAATCTGTTTCGTGTGTCAAAATATACCATGGGCGACATGGGTGCCATAAAACGGGGTTATTCCGACTTTGGGAATTTTTTTCCGGTCTTTGGGGTTCTTTAAATATAGAGCCAAATTAAATAATTTATAAAACAACATAGGCGTAAATTTGCACTCACTATTGCCGTCATTTACTACTCGTAAGCCTAGTAAAATATTTTTAAGATGCGCCTGTTTAAGCAGCTTTTTTGGTGAGTTCTTCTCGACAGAAGGCTTTGCTTAACTCAATAAATGAAAATGTTACTTTGAACTCAAGATAAGCTTATAATGCGAGTTTTACTTATTAAAAAAGTAACACTGTAATTAATCTTACCGACCAACATAAATTTCCAAACTCTATTTTGAAATTTGACACAAGAGCTTTTAATGTTCCGCCGCCGTTCGATTTAATTTTGTTTACCTTTAATCTGATTGATTTGTTGGACGGACGGGTTCGCAATTAAATATCTGTTTAAAAAGGAACTGAACTTCAATTTACGGCATTAGAACTTTAAGATTATAAATTAAATTTATTTAGAGGTAATTGACATTTAAATAAATAAGACAAGTAAACAAGGCCTAGATTGCTAATAGTATCGTTAGAAAAATGTCTGATATATAAATAAAGTGCAATGCGACAGGAATCTTTAGTATGAACTTGGTCAAAAAATTTGCTAAGACCAAAAACTTTGACCTTTATTTTAGACAGTGTCTTGTATAGCGACCGGCGGCGCTCTTTTCACGTTCATTTAGATTTTAAATCCTTGTCGGATCATTTTTCGCTTCAATTCTGTGCTACTACTACTTACTCTGTGGCCTAATGCCTGGAAACTATTTCTAAGGCAAGTGTGCATGTTAATGCAAGCACCGCAACAGTGTCCCTAAATTAACCACGTCTTGCGCTCACTAAATCCACTCGGCTTGCCAGTGTCCGTCCGTGTTTGTACTGTTGGAGCATACTAATTAATGTGAGACGTCTTCATCTCAATCTAATTAGCACTAGAGTTTCAAGTCGGTGAACCCTTATTGGTGTAACTTCACGTCATTGCACTTGAAAAAGAAATATCTTGAAATGACAGGTTCGAAACTAAAAAGGTAATAGGGTAACAAACAGCACCTATTTTCGCTTTTTTTTAATACTTTTTTTTTCATGAACATAGAAAGAATAGAATAGCAAAGACCTTGTTGTTGTGACCTTGTTGTTATTGTGTAGAAACTCCTTGTACTTTTGGTTTTTTTAGTCTGTAAAATCTTTAATTCCAAGTATTTAAAAATTATAGAAATTTCTTGCGATACCTATGTAACTAAGAATACCCAGAGTGCTGTTTTAAGTTTACTTGTTTGGCTTCTAAATACAAGTACGTGCTCTCTTAGAGGTTGTGTTTTATTACGTAATCTGATATTATAGATGGCATTAATTAAAAATACTCCATGGTTTGTCCTGTTATGGTACCTACTTAATTTTTTTGAGTAAGGCTTTCCCAGAAGAGCACGACGAACACGAAATAACTGGTTTCAATAAGAATCAAGCGACCTTCTCTTCGCATCGATGTACATTAAAAAATTACGTTCTATACAGAAAAATAAAAACGAAACTCTTTGTAGGTTATATACCTTTTTAAAAGTAAAATAAATAAATAAATATGTTGGGACATCTCTCACACGACCATCTGATCCCAAACTAGGCAGAGCCTGTACTATGGGTGTCAGACAGCTGATATACATATAAATATAAAACAACCAGACACAAGGCAAACACAAGTGCTCATCACAAACACAAGTGATTCGAACCCGCGACCCGTAAAAAGTTTTTAAATATGTTTAGTTTCCAGCGTCTGTTTATATAAAGATCTAAATCTACTGTAAATTTCCAATCTTTTTGTGTGAGGAATAAGAGCCGTGCAATGTTGTCGAAATGGCTCGAAGCGTCTCGTCATTTCGGAACCAATTCTGTTCTTTTTACCAAGCGCATCCAGGGTGCGCCAGCAATACATTTTAAAGAGCTATATAATAGAATAGAATAGAATATACTTTATTGCACACCAGAATAAAACAGAACAGTAAGAGCCCTTTCACACGAGCGATTTTTTTCGGCGATTTCTCGGCGGAGCGAGCTTATTAACCGCCGCGATAACGCCGCGTCTCGCCGCGATATCTAATACCAATATGGTCGTGTACACGCCGCGAGCCGCCGCGTGCTCGCTGCGATCTCGCTCCGCCGAGAAATCGCCGAATAAAATCGCTCGTGTGAAAGGGCTCTCAAATTCACGAAAAACTATATGAGAGAAGAAGAAGATTACTTTTGCTTGAAGGCAAAATACAGGGTAATTTTTTTATCAGTGCGTATATTTTGTGTGAGCAGTCAGTATCGTTACTGCCTATATCACATTAGACAAAATATATATTTTTATTAACAAATTTTGACACCTTTTTTAACCCATTTAGGGAACGAAACACGAAAACGCCAAAATACATGTCCAATTAATTATGTCGAAGAGTGTTTATACAAATGAAATTTGACACCTATTTTATGCATAAAGTAATGGAAAGAAAACAGCGAATGAATTAGTCATATTGTTATGTTATTTTTCCTACATTAAGACAATAGACAACGTCGTATTTTAATATAATATTCATTTTTCATAATCTATGTCTATCTAACCTATGCGCATTGATTAAAAAAGAATCCAGTATAAAAGTATTATTATGATACTAGACTAGATTACTTTTTGTTTTCAACTAATTATACATTTTTGTATAACTGTAAGCATTGTTTCATAATAATACTTAAATTAGACAAAACTATTTAAAAATACTTTGATTCGTCCTGATAATAAATCTCTGAAATACTCGTGCCATGTTTATTGAGGATATTGGATCAGATATGTTTGGAAAGTACCTATATTTTATGAGATATAGAAAACTGTAAGCCCATATTTGTCTAATAATATCACATCAGCAATTTATTTGCCAATCGTATATATTTGTGAGCATGAACTATATTAGGTTATTTTATTTCCTTTTTTTAATAACGCCGAAGTAATGATTATATTCCATTTTTGCTCTACCTTTCTTATCTGATTACTATCTATACAAATTTTAAGTAATAAACGTAATTGAACTAAATTAATATTTAAATAACTTCCTGAAGTTCTCTTTATTAATTTCCTTAATATAATTTATGTGTCCAGCCAAATCCGACTTTATACAAAAACTACATAGAAGCAGATATTTTCCCTATATACATAGATAGTTGTTTTATGACATTCCGCACGAACCACTATCTGTCCTTATTATCGGAATTCCTCCTTCAATATGCCCGGAATACTACGATGAGCACCATTTTTATGCCATGGACTACATAACAAGGACGGACGCTATATCAAATTATTCTTTTAGGTACTTATTCTTACCTAATTACTTCCACTGTGTTTGTCATTTCGAAAAAGAAAACAATGTATTCTAGATGGTTCGTTTTAATCCATTAGCGTTTTCCTTATCTGAATTGGAAAACGCCCATTTAGGTTTAGTTTACAAAAGCCTTTTGTATACGAAAATTGGCCTTTATATCCTTCTATCTATTAGGAAAATTAAAAACGTTTTTTTGTCTATTAAAAAATACCAGTAGAACCGTAGAGGTATATGCTTGTAATAAAACACAAACTGCTTTCACTTAAGCGATAAAAATAGCAAATAATAATAAATATATTCAACCACAATATAACACAAAATACTTACTCTTCGGTTATTAACTAAGCAAGTTAGTGGTTGATTTATTCCGCCTAGTTTCGACACGTTCAAGGCCAAGAACCAGATAATCTAGGGTATGTGACTGTGACACGGACCCGAGATACTGAAGGAACGGTTTTGAGCGAATCTCCGAACACAAAGATTTTTCTCTGAAATTAAAAAAAAATCGACAATCCCATACAATATAGTCATAAAACGCAGTCACGAGACCGGTACTATGTTTGTATGACAAGTTGAATTTTAATTTTAAGATTACAACCTTATTCCTTAGGGAAAGTTATTGAATTTTATGAGTAGTACCACCACTATGTTGCGGATCAACAACCAGTTTTTCACGGTGTATATGGAGAAGCTAATATTTTTCTGTTTTCGGAAAACAATTCTTTGGCAAAGCGATAACCCCAATGCGATGTCCGCGGATTTTTCCTATCGTTTGTTTCAGCACTTGAAAGTACCTACAGGGATATTATATAAGTTCAGCGACGGCTGGTGTCGGCAAGTTTGGAATATCGATAACTTTGGTTAGTGCCACTGTTTGTTCTCGTATTTGTGTGTAAATTATGTAATTCATGGTTTAGCTACGGAAATACTTAAGACGGCATATTTCATTTGTTACATTAATAATTATATCCCAACGCCGCGATAGCATATTATTTTAAAATATTCGCGATTTTGGTTGTTCATGAGCCAAAATAGGTCCCTTAGCCAAATGGCAAAAAACGTAACCCTTATGGATTCGTCCTGTCTGTCTGTCTGTCTGTCCATCCGTATGCCACAGCCACTTCTTTCCGAAACTATAAGAACTATATTGTTGAAACTTGTTAGGTAGATGTATTCTGTAAACCGCATTAATATAATCACACAAAAATAGAAAAAAAAACAATAAGTTTTTGGGGTTCCCCATACTTAGAACTGAAACTAATTTTTTTTTATCAAACTCATATCTATGGATAGGTCTTCAAAAATGATGCTAAGGTTTCTAATATCAATTTTTCTAAACTTTCTCACTAAACAATTTTCCTGTGGGTATAAAGTATTTTCCCGCGGTAAAAGTAAGTTAAATCTCTTCTTTTTTTAATAAATCCGTACCAGTAACTGATTAATAAGGTATAGGCAAAAACTGAGATAAAGCTGTGCATAAAGCTAAGAGATACTTTTAAGGGACACGACCTTCAGAAAACGACCAAGAAAAAGAAGAACCGTTTAATTTTTTTGAATTATATTATAGTTATTTTTCACTCTACATAAGTAATAATAATAAGAATACGAATTTTTAGTTCCTCTGTTTATCTCTCTAGTATTTTCGTAATTTGTAATGAGATGACCATTAGAAATGTAAGTATCTTGTAAAACAGTAGTTTTGTGAACCAAGTGCCTGTTTTACCACAACTTTATGGCAGCTTGTTTTTGCTCAGTAACTCTATTTACTTAGTTTATTGTCCTTTACTAGGACGGTCGCGCAGTGGGTGTTCTCTGCCATATAAATGAATTATTTATTTTTGTTTCCTTTATTCAGAACAATCAAAACGTAGACATTACTCATTATTACATTTTATTAGTGTAGTGGTTTGTAAACTATGCTCTACGTTCACCAGCTTGGCTTAGTAACTTTTTATACCTTCTAATTGACTATATCTATATCCAAACTTCGTATGTGGGTACCAATGAAGGTAACTTCAAAAATGCAATAGGTAGGTACAGAAGCCAGCACATGCGGCTGAACATTCGCACTACGAAATTCACCCCTACCGCTACGGAATACAGGCGCTCTAAAGGTCAACATGTCCAGCCGCACGTGCTGGCTACTGCACAAATAGATTTTATTTATTTTTCATCTGAAAGTAAATGCTTCTTTCGTCATCGTTCGAAACGAAAAAAAAAACATTCCACCTTGAAAATGTCAGATTAAATTATAATTTTGTATGGAATATCTAAATCGAGAAAAGTCTCCTGATAGAGTTGTTTAAATCCATTGACTGAGCATGTTCCTTCAGTATTTGCTAAGCCATCACTAACAGTACAGCCTGTATATAAGCAAAAGATCAATTTCAGGCGAGGCCGCAAAATTTTCTAAATTTAATTTACTTGGTCTCTTTTATTCATACGGGAATCGAAAAGGATGGGAGATGAATGAATAATTTTGAATGAATGATATTTGAAATAAAAGCGCAGCTAGCAAATTCAGATTAATTTTAGGTGGTATGTTTTCGCATGCCTGATAAACTAGTGCGAACTATGCGTAAAATCGATGTTTGACGTCTCTAAATTTAAGTTGACAATCACCTCTGTCCCTTATCGTTCTTAAAAACGTGATAGGAAAGGGAAATAGTAATATGGTTTTTAAATTTAAGTTAGAGCGTAATACGTAGAATATTCACCCTGGTATCAGGGTAGACTCAAGCCCCTCGGTGGGGACATAATATGAGCTGTTAACGACGACGACGTAGAATCGGGCCCAATACCAATTAATTTGTCTGTCGTATCGAAACTAGACAGAATTTTATTACGTTTTTATGTAGCCAGCAAACCGCGATAGATCTAAGTCCTGGAATGGGTCCGGAGGTGGCTGTGATGCGACACTTAATTTGTCAAAGTCAGCGGAGCCGAGGTATCCGCCGTATCGCGCCATTCATAAATAGTGAACGTAATACGACCATCTTATTTGATGGGAAATAAGGTTGCGGCGGACATCTGTCCATGTCAATTAGTTATTGCACAGACCAATTTTGTTGTCATAGCCATCTATGATTGATATCGAAATTCGGACACTCTTCGATAGTTCTATAATACTTACTACTGAAACAATAGTCGCTAGTAATAATAGTCAAAATTGTTCCACTGTGTCGATACTATTTTCTATCTTAGTATCGTAACAATGTTGTCCTATCAATACTGCCTACTGCTAGCCATGGTCGATACTATTACATTTTAAGCTTTTGTTAGTATCGAGGGTCACGATAAACTTTAAGACGTACGTCACTAACACTATACCTGGTCTAAAGGATAATAAAACTTTTCCCAAACACCCTGTATATTGCTATGGTAGGTAATACGTCTTCGTCCTTCAAATTGAACTGAAATAGAATACATTCACGTCGTATAAGTAAGTGCACATCGATGTTGCACTTTTGGAGTAAAATAAGAATTTCATTCATATCGTTTGAGCGAGAAAACTTTAGCATGCAGTAAGATACCTTTCTTTGGCTTTAGTTGGGTGACGTGAGTTATTTAATAACTATATGATGTGACTAAATACTATCAGTTTAATCCGAAAAATACTTGATACCTAAGGAAAAAGTATCAAGGACTCTTAAACTAAAAATGCTGTACGTACATGGATAACTCAACAATTTTGCACAGTATGGTTTTTGATGCGGCTTACATCAAAAGCTTCAGTTGAATCTATTAATGGTATCTGGTAAATAATAAATAAAACTTATGGACCTTCAGAGATTGAAATATTATATTATAATATTATATATATTGATATATGTAGTTACAACATAATTTCGTTTTATAAGTTTAATTTGTTAAGTATAAGGTGGTTACCTTCGGTTGTCTATGGAACCAGAGTTTTGGATTGTTGCCTACACGGCTGAAATAACTCTAGTTCTATAAACGGCCGAAGGGATACGGATACAGTTTCACTCAAGTAAATTAAAATAATCGATCGGAATAATTTCCATAAAAGAGAATTAAAAGCCTTGAAGATTTCGGTATATAATTTAATATGCTTGCACGACGCGACGAACACTCATCTGGTAAAGCGAAGAGGCATAATCCCGTACATCTGGAGAACTTCTTAATACTCTGTCTGTAACGAGATATACAGTTTAATGAGTCTGCTTTCAATTTAAATACGTTTTAGAATGACGACTCAATTAATTTTGTTTCTTATTGTTTCCTAATCAAACTTTGTCTTTTATACTTAGTGAACTCGGGGCGATACGTGTCTAACTTTGTCAAATCTTTATCCCTCTGCGTCTGGGTTCTAATGGTCCTGTCCTGATTTAATCAAAATTTCTAAAGTTCCAGTATTATCTCTCCCACGAGGCTGAGATTTCAACCTTACCTGTCCCAAGGGAAAGTTTGATAATTTTATCGGAAACCAATGTTGGAATACAATTTTTAGTATTAATGAAAATTTGGGGGAGATCATTGCTCTTTCAACATTTCCCAAAGCACTTTGGGTGCAAAGTAGGTCGGATTTGCACGACATCATGTGAAAAAAAGTAATTTAAGAGGTATTCTGAAGTGCTCCTAACTCAAACAAGAACCTGTAAAATAACGACGCTTGAATTCTTTCTAGTTTTCCTCAATACCTAATAATTTATTTGTAAGTAAGTCTGTTAGCGTTTAGCAAAGTTACAAATTAATGATGTAATGCTGGCAGGAGTCAACAGTGTTTCTATAATTTAATATACAAATAAATAATGGTGTTAGAATAAAATAATGATATTATATTAAGCCAGACATAAATTTGACCACATGGTGGTCATGTAACTATTACCCAATAATACTTATTGTCACCATAATTTCAGAACACTATTTGGCTGCTAACCAAAAACAAAGGATTAAAGTTTTCTAAGATGTAATTTACCTACTTTAGTTTTAAGCCCGTCTTAGGTTAATAATACCATTTAGATTTAGTAGAACAATTTCTAGTAGTATTTTCGTCATACATTCGAGATCTAACTGTAGAAGCGTATGGTGATGTATTAAGAGTGGGCCTCCCTTTGAACCCTGAACAAGCCACAGAGCCGCATTAATAAGGCGAGGGATACAAAGAGAGTATTGCCAATTAGCTAAAAGGCTGAACAACAAGCGAAACAGAATAAGCCAATGGAAACGATACAACACCCTGATAATACCTTTCAACAGACCAATTAAACGGTATGATTGTTTAGATGAATTCTAATTTACAATATTAAGCTACTAGATTTATGAGATATATTATGTTGTACGAATCTATTATGTATAAGTTTAGCTGCAAATTCAATCAATCCTTGTCAAAAATCAATATCTAATCATAAGACGAAAATTTTTGGTCATTTAATTTACGTAGGTAACTTACATTTGGCACGAGGCCAGGAAAGCTTTGGGTTGAAGTAAGAAAAAATAATGACGAAATAAAAAGATTACATCCATACTAATATTATAGATGCTAAAGTGTATTTGTTTGTTTCTTTGTTCTTCCTTCACGCCCCACTTAGCAACCAATCGACATGATTTTCGGCATAGAGTTAGTTGAAAGGATGGAGAGTGACATAGGCTACTTATTACCGCGGAAAAATATCTCATTCCCACGGGAAAAACTGTTAACGCGGGCGGAGCAGCGGGGCGGAAAGCTAGTTCACAATAATTATTCGCTCTCATTACGATCGCATTTTCATCGCAGTAACGTAGTTCTGGAATAAAAATGTAATATGTGATTTTTACTAACTACAACCGTACCGTACCGTATTTTCATTTTTTACTGTGGTAAGAGGTGCTTTTGTGAATCGTTGAGTTTTATCTGTTAAAATCAATGGAGCGAATATACAGACGCGGGAGAGCGCGGACTGCGGGACGGAATCCGAGCTTATATGTAGCCTGTAACATAGATTGTGCCCGCTTTCTATGGAACAGACAGCATTAAACACCGATTCCGTCACACACAGACTGAATCGGTGTTTAATGCTGTCTGTTTTGTCAACGCGGCTTTGTAACACTTGCCTAGTATATTTTGTCTGGGTTTCAAAGAGTGACTATTGTTTATAGAGAGTTCCTTCATAAATAAAACAGCGTGTTTTTTTAGGGTTTCTGTATTTTTAGTCAGCCACTTGTATTTTCTCTTCGTATATTCGATGTCACTGATATTCGATTGAGTAATGTTCCTTTCGAACTCTGACGAGTTGAATTATTTGTATCAGTATAATAATAATATATCACACACGGTCATCTGACCCCAAATTAGGCAGTTCCTGTACGTGCCTGTACTGTGGGTGTCAGACAGCTGATACACATACATATATAAGTAAGTATACAACATCCAGAAACAAGGTAAACTCAGGTGCTTATCTGAATGTTTGCCTGGGGCTTCGAAGGTAGGTGTACTACCAACTAGGCTACGGGCTATTTAGTATTCTGTGCTACGAGACCGTCGTATATAAGTTATTTATGTTTAGTTCAACAACTAACGGTTGTCGATTTGAATCGACATTCAATGTGGTAGTTAATAAGATCGTTGAATCCCATAATTTGTTTAACGACGCCAGTTTTCTGTTGAAAACACATCGAGAACCACAGAATGACATCAATATGGCAGGTATAATGGTTTTTGAACGACTTCACGCCATCAAACCTCCAACTCGTCGTTTGAACTTAGGAGATTGGTAATATCACGGGATCGTTTTTAAAAGTTCCGCGGTGTGTTTTGCCATAGACGCTGCTATAGTCAGCCAATATTTACTTGATAGTTGCATTTAATTCAAGTAAATACAGTATCCACGAGTTTAATAGTCTTTAAAGACAATATTATCACTTTAGATAGGTACCTAAATCGTTTTAAGTTAGGTAAAGTTACGTACCTACACAAAATGTCTTAAATCAGTGATAATGATGATGAGAACAACGCGGGTGACTGCTCTGCTCTAGTCGATTGCCGGTCGTTGTTCTTATGATAGATTTTTGGGTTATATAGTTTAGTTTTTCTACTTTGACTGGTTGCCTTCCTCTAATTGTATATTTCGTTTGCACTCTTCGTTATATTAATAAAATTGTATAAAATAATCATTTATAATTTTGTAATACCTATTTTGAAAAAATGCAACGCCTGCGTGGAGGTTGTTCCGGCGAGTTCATCTCCACAAAAGACATGGCTGTCTTTTCGCATTGTGAACTCGCCTCGACGTCGAAAAGTGATTTGTAAAATCTTACTTCGAATAAAAAACTTTGACTTTTGACTTTTTTGAACGCTGAGTGAGATACAATATTACAAAAATGTTCAGAGAAAATTTCTCAAGAAATTTTTATTTTAGAGTTTATGCTCTACTTAGAAGTAATAGTATGAGAAAATTAGCTTAGAAATGATGATCAGACCGAATAATCTTGGTAGTTTTGAAAAATGCTTGGACGTAATTTGTAGGAAATTTAATGTAGATAAATAAAGTAGAAGTAGCTAAAGCGATACTATGAATAGCTTTCAATATACATGCAAAAAACTGAAAAAGATACCTTTCCCCCCTCCCTCACCGCCGGCTTGTGTCCCACCCTCGAGGACTTTTAGTATGTAGGGAATTATCAGCCGAAAGACGTCCACTTAGGGAATAACTGTACCAAATTTCAAAACTACATAGATTATTCGGTCTGATTTAGTATAATGTAAAAAACATAATATAAAAAACGCTAGTTCATGAAGTGATGTCAAGTAAAGAGTTAGTTTACTATGTTTATGTAAAACGCAACTACTTTATCATGTCACCGTGGCTATTCGGGCCGAACCTCACTTAAGCATCATCTATCAGTGTCCCAGCTCGGTATGTCACAAGACGCTCCAGAAAAAACTGTTAACCAAACCACAGACCAAACAGATTTAAGTGGATTATTATTGTATCGGATTACAGTCGCGGTTACGAAAAATACCATTGTTTATGGCTTCGAAATATCTGTTTAGTAATTGAATATATAACATAACATAATACATTATAGGTACCTTTAATTTTCAATTTTGTTGAATGTTTTTAAATATTGAGGGTATTGGGGCCATTTGATCCCAAAAATATAAAAAACTCGATTCCATGTTTCGGAAGGCACTTATAACCATTTCAACGACCATTATTTGACCTTGCAACTTCCGGATTGTTACCGATCGAGTAACAAAGCCAAAGCGCCTATTCACGAACTTTTCAGGAGTGCTTACTCTAAACAGCTCTTCTTGTTCAAAGCAAAACGTAATTGGTGTCCGTATAACGTTTTATTTACTATAATTATCATTGTGACGTCCAATCTTGTGCAACGGGAAAAATGATAAAATTCATACTTAAATAGTTTTAAATAGATACATTTGATTTGAAACGTGGAAACTGACTGAACTGACCATAGACATTACCATCTACGTTACTATCCCATGATTTACAATGATGTTGACGATCAAATTAATATGATTTTAAAATACACTACCCGACGTGCGACGTTTGCCGAAAAAATTTATGAGCTTGGCTGTCTGCTCAACGTTGTTTCTGTGGGCTAGTCTCCTGTGCCACGTCTGTATGTCCGTGACCAGAAGAGCGGTGTTTTCCGGAAACACAGCATTCGCTTCTTTGAAACTCGACGTTTTTGTTTCCAAGAGATATTTTTAAGTCGTTTTTGTAAGTCGGGAAAATCGGAATGGTCGGTGACATTATTCTGTAATGGTACCTGTGGTACCAGTACATAAACCCTGCTGGGTTTGTCAAGATGGTGGTCGGGTGTCTGTAAGGTAATATTCATATTGAAGCTTAGAATAAGTACAAGTGCCCTATAATGGTAAACCATAGGGTCGGTTACTTAAGTTGGGTAAGTAATCCCTATTTGTTTCAAAATCTTTAATATGAACATACATATTTAAATTAAAATAGCATAGTGTACGAGTACATACTACTTGTAAATATGGGCCAAGAGTCTGAAATAAAGTGATTTTATTTTATTTTTATTTATTCATATTCCTCAGTCTTTAACTAAAACTACTTACTGTTATTTTTACCAGAAAATATTGATTAAAAAAAACGATTTGTGCAATGAATTATACGGACGTACTTAGTTTATGAGTTTTAATAATTTTAACAAACAATTTGATTGTAATTTTAATCGGACAGAATTAACAAAGAACTATTTTATTTTTCTTTGTTTCCAGAAAAAGTTTATTTGAGAAAATTGAATTTACTGAGATTAATCTTTTCGGTTTTTCTAAACCGTCGCTTACACCCTGTATTGCAATCTAAAAAAAATATGATAAAGTAAACAACAAGATTTTTTTTTTCGACGTCTAAAGAGACAAGAAAGAAGTCTAGAAACTGCAGGTTAGAGAGCCTGCAGTTTCTTATAAAGAAAGAGGGTACATTTTGTATCGCCTTCAGCCAGCATATTTAGTTTTGCATGCTGCGAAGGACTCAAATAAATTGTTACATAGAAAAGGCAGCCTGTCTCTCGATATTTGCGTATACCCGCGAAATTGCTTGCGTAGCGATCATAGACTAAGAATCAAACTGACCTTGCATAGATTTAACATTCCACGAGTCGAAGGTGGTGAAGTCAAATACTTATTTATCTACACTCATGTCGTAAATCCTTCATTTACTTATCAGAAACGCTAAGCAAATGATATACCTTTCGATGGAGCCGTGACTAAGGATCCATACAAATTTCATTTCGTTATCGCAAAATTGTAACAAAATGAATTTTTTATTTTTATTTTTACGCAGATGCTTGCTATTTGAGCACACTAGCGTGTTTCGGAACGCAACCTTGGCGGCGCGCATGCGCGGTGCGATATTACTGCAAATTTATTTTCGCGCCATTACGTTTGTTTAATAATTGTACCATACAAAATGTCAATAATTATTACAATAAACAATGATTACTTTATTTTGTCTTTAATTTAAATTTGTTGTATGAGTGTAGATAAACTATTGTATGCAACTGTACATAATTAGTATTTAACACTCGTGTATACTCGTGTTAAATACCCCTCATTATGCAACAGTTGCATAAATAGCTATTGTATACTGATTGCTGAAATCACACTACTAAACGAACCAGTGTGTAATAATTACTACCATACCTTTTCAAGTGAAACTACGATGAACAAGTGCGAAGTGGGTACCTTGCATAGATTTAACATTCCACGAGGCGAAAGTGGTGAAGTCAACCTAGGTATTTATACAAATATATACCGCTGTTCGGACCACAAGGCCCTGATCATATTCGAATTGTACGCAGCAGCGCAGTGCATGACCTCTTGTAGGGTTGTATGCATCATATGTACGTAAGTGCTAAATAAGTAAGCTAAGTTGTTGTGTCATAAATTTACATCAAAATTAAATATATGTATTGTCACTACACTAGTTTTATATTTAGGTCGCATCATCACACTATTAAGTTGTGATGATGGGACCATACAAAATTAGTTTCATGTCAGATTTTTAAAAGTACTTTTTTAAATCTACATCTACACTATTCTACACTAATATTATAAAGAGGAAAGATTTGTATTTTTGTGTGTGTGTGTGTGTATGTGTGTATGTAATAATAAATAATAAAAAGATAGAATAGACCTTGGAAAATAACATAGGCTACGATTTACCGCGGGAAAATTCCTCATTCCCATGGGAAAAAATGTTAAAGCGGGCGGAATTGGCACAAAGATAGAATAGACCTTGCGGAAGAATATAGGATAACTTTTACCGCGGGAAAGTACCTCATTCCCAAGGGAAAAATTATTAACGCAGGCGGGGCCGCGGCGGGAAGCTAGTACTCAATAAAATAGATAGTTATAGGCCACCACCATACTTACACAATCATATATTTTTTTGTATATGAAAAGAGTCTCAAAATAGTTTTGTAGTCGGTGAATATTATGTGTAAGTATACTGATGTTTGATCGTTTCTAATATTGTGCGTAGGTACAGAACGCATGTCAAACATACTGATATCGTTAAGAAAGAAGAGCATCTTTAAATATTAAAAGCATAATTTATGTATGTAATCTCGTTTTGAGAATATCACTTGATATTCCGAGAATGCCTTTTTGGGGTTATTTTCAATAGTAAAGTTATGTTACCATTTTTATTTCAATAAAACCTTTGATGCAGTTTTTCTTAAATAAAAGTATTATGTATATTATTATTATGTTTTTCTATAAACAATTTTGTATCTAAATCTATGGTCAAAACTAAAAACGTGGTCAAAACCATGGTCTAAGAAAACAAGGTCTAACCACTAGACCACTGACACGAGCCTACGTCATTTTGCTCTGTTCATCCTTGTCTATTACACGCCTTCGACAAGGATGAATAGGCAAAATGACGTAGAAATGACGTAGACTCGTGTCAGTCACGTGGTCTAGTGGTTAGACCTTGTTTTCTTAGACCATGGTCAAAACTAATGAAGCTCATTTGATATCCTGACACTAGTAAGGACTACCCTACTTATAGTATAAATATTAAATAATTATGTCTGTCTGTACGTTACGCTTTTACGGCAAAATATTAAAATTATTTAGATGAACAGAGATAGAATATACTTTACTTTTTACTGCGGGAAAATACCTCTAAAACCTGGCAGAGCAGAGCCGCAGGGTGGAAAGTAAAAAATATATTTTAAGAAAAAACTATGCAATAAATAATGCGGCCTAATTTTTACACCTATGCTTTCAATATTGTATTTTTTTTATAAAATCTGGAAAATAAGGTTATTGGATTATTCAACCAGATCTCTCCCGGATTTCGATATTGACAATATTGTCAATAATGTAATGAATCTAGAGCCGGAAACTGATATTTACCTGGACTAATAATTTTCCAAGCTTGTACTAAATGTAATTTCAGACGTAATATACAATGAACAGTACATAACATAATATTATCCATCGTGATTCTTCCCGCGCCATGTTTTAGCCAACATTCTGAGCGTGACGTCAGCGCGTTCGAAAATCAAATCCGGGAGAGATCTGGTTGAATAATCCAATAACGCCCAAAGTTTTAGCAGAATCGTGTCTTTATTTAGCTGGCGCGTCGCTACGAGGATGCTGGGAGTTTGTAGGTAGTGTGGTGTGCATGTGTCCTTCATGCACGCCGCTTTCATGCTGGCAGCCTCTTTTCGCGTTTGAGGTTTTATAATTGTGAAAAGTAATATATATTTGAATTTCGTTGATGTACTAAATTGTATTAAATTGATGTGTTGGTAAAATATTTCCAAGTCTATACAAATATCATAAAGAGAAAAGATTTATTTGACCGAATCTACTGAACCGATTTAAATGAAAATTGGTATAAAGATAGAATAGACCTTGGGAAATAACATAAGCCACCTTTAACCGCGGGAAAACTCCACCTTCCCACGGGAAAAACTGTTAACGCGATGGGAACCGCGAGGCAGAAAGTTAGTGTAATGAAAGAGAAAATAAATTTCCAAGAATTAGTACTAAAATTTATGTGTATCCAAATGATTACAGTTTTAAGTCGTGAAGAGACTGCTACTCTCGCTGTCGTGTTGAGAGTGACGAGAGATAAGCCCAGAGTTAAACCACTGAAATTAATTATCTTAGAGCCTCTGACAGCCTAGTACTTAGAAACTTTTAAAGAAATATCAAGGAAAAGCAAAAGGGCATCCGTTAATGTTTGACTAGGCGACTAAAGGCCTAAAGGTAAGAAAATAGGCAAGCAGTAGTGTTCACTTGTGTAATTTACTTATAACAACTGTGATCCTCAACCTGTCTTCAACACTTCCCGATCTGAAGTAAGATAATTTATTCCACCAGTGCACTATAATATTTCTACAAAGATTTCTACATTAAAGGCAATGTAAGCTGGAGTTTTCTTATCTGGTAACTTTTTTTAAAACGAAATTGTGCAGCTTCCCAAATGCTGCCCTGATTTAAAGTCGTTCTGAGAGTTCTTTCAGGCGAGAAGAATAAGTAAACTTAGTACTTCTAAAGGTTTTAAACTGAATATTTTGTACAATAATTAAATTATCAAACTGTAACTAACGATGACATAAAAAAACACGTGTTGCATGGACACAAAAATAATAAATCAGTGCTAATCAAAGAGCTTTATTTAAAGCTTAGAGCTGTCTACCATCGGTAACAAAATACAATCTTTGTTGGTGTACAGTTGTACATAGTAAAACTTAGAACCCCCACGTATAACGAAAAGTATATTAAAAGTATCTAAAAAGCAATGGAACATTTTATAGGGCCACCTTACATTACGCAACGTTTTTGAATACCGCAAATTAACGGTGATTTAGTCTACTCCATGGAAATACCTTATCATTGGGCATTGTCGTCCCTAGACGGTAAGGAAATAGCCCTCATTTCCCCACCTTTATTCCTATGTCAAAAATACAAATAGAATGCAAAAGTAATGACTGGGAAATAGTTCAGTTCTGACCCAAATAGCTCTTCCAAATGGTCCCATTAAATTCTACTGGGGCCATTCTTTATTTATGCCGTATTTATACTTAAATGTTATGTGTACCTATTTGGTTGTCACGATATCCATTGCATATCAAAATTTATTTTTGGGGTTTTGTTAATCGTAAAACATAAGCGCATCGAATTTAGTATGAACAAGAATGTTTTAAGGCCGGATGTATTTGATCTCAGAATTCTTGGAGTAGAAAATAATTGATTGATATTTTTTATTCTGTTTGATATAAGTAGGGAGCGTGATTTCGAAATGTTAGACAAAAGTCACGATTAAAATTCATCTCACACTTCTAATAAATTGAATGCCAGTTGCCAGATAAGACTTACGTTAATGAATTTCCACTTATCTATAATGAAAATATAAAAAACGGGCGCTAACTTTAATATTCTAAGGAGTGCTTATAAGAATGAACTATGGTATCGTCTGAAATGGAATTTAATATTCTAAGTTTATAATATCTTATAAGTTTGCCAAGAAGTTGCCAAGAAGTTGCAAGACCAATAGAATAAGGAAGATCATTCACGGGTAAAGACGTAAAAAGAAAGTCCGAATTTCAATAATTCTCTTATAAACCATATTAACAATTTATTTCACCGCACATTACATTTACAAGTTATAATAAATAGGGTACTTGCAAAAATAATTGACCATTTAAACGGATTTCAAACTATAAAAAGTTAAAGAAATCGTACTTGTTTACCTTAAGTTGGCCAAGACATCGCTGGACCCAATATCACGTCTGTCGCGTCTTAGGGTGGGAATGAAGAGTCAATAGCGTTTACACCAGGGTTGTAAGTTCCAATAATCTTTAGATGCGGTCCGTTCGCAGCCGGCGCGGCACGTGCTGAAGTCTAATCAATATTTATACCTGTGTAACTGGGAACGTGCGCCTATTCAAACTGCAATAATTGCTTTTTTTTCAAGCGGGTATGCAACGCTTACATTTACAATTTATATAAAAAAACTTATATTTAGATTTAGGTGGCATTAATAATAATTAGGAAATCGCGAGGAGGATAAATAGGAGAGCGTCGGTGGCCATGTGGAAAAGGCCGTTAACTTCCATTCGGGAGTTTGCAGGTTCAAGCCTCTGCTGGTACCAATGAGTATACATTTTTAGAATTCATATGTATTCATTCGACACTTTTACGATGAAGGAAAACATCGTGAGACAACCTGCACACACCTGCGAAGTAATTTAAAAGTTGTGTGTGAAGTTGACCGACCCGCACTGGGCCTGCGTGGTCGACTAAGATAAGACCTGTTCACCCTGATTTCAGGGTAGGTTCGAGGCCATATTATATGATAATAGAAGAAATAGAATAGACATGCACTCGCCTTATCTTTTGCATAGGTACGCCTATCACTCGTTGCCAAAATTATTTATTTCAGCCATTATTTTCAGCATGTCTGTAAGCATCAAGTTAGCATAGTTGTGGAACATTTTATAATTATATCTTATGATCAAATTAGTACGCACGCAAAAGTATAGTCTTGTTTATTCAATTGTCCAATTATCAGCTGTGATCTGTTGTCCCACGTACTTGAGGCGGCGGGGAAAATGTGCAAATCCACCATTTGAGTGTTTATTCGTAAATAATGCGTACGTGGGTCGGCGGCGAAGTGCGCTCGGAATACTAACAGCCAGGCATTCGCACACCCTAGCAATGTTCGGAATGTGAACACCCTGTGAGTAAGCCATGAGACCAACCTCAAAAAGTTGTCCATATGAAATAATTTACTGTCTTAAGACATACAATAAAACACTTGTCTTGAATAATGATAAGAAGATTTTTTTAGACACGCATTATAAAGAAGATAATATTTTCCTTCAAAAAACGAAAGTCAGCAAACGTCTACTAGATCCGCTCAACACGTATTAACATTTTAGTTCCTTTCTATCCAAAGTAAAAGCTTGTTTTAAAAATATATTTTTTTTTACTTAATCTTGTTATCATACTAATATTATAAAGACAAAAGTTTGTAAGGATGGATGGATGTGGATGTTTATTACTCTTTCCCGCAAAAACTACTCAATGGATTTTGATAAATATAATTTGGATAATATACATCAGAATAACACATAATGATATGATACATTAAAAAAATATTATGTCGCTTCCAACGATTTGACCTTGATCTTGGAGGCAGATAATTACTTTCATAAATAGAGATCTTTTGCGTGGAAAGACAAATATTGGGTAAGTAGTCTGCTTTAGGCTATGACCATATAAAATCAAGCTTTTATATTTGGTGGTTTATAAATCTGCAAATTCTAGGGGTGTAAGTGGCAGTTCAGCAAAATATTGACAGGAAAGAAATTGCCCAGTTTATGGCTTTGGGCAACCCTTGAAAGTTTTTAACACTCCCATACAAAAAAAGGCATTTGAATTGGAGAGTTTGTTTAGAGAAGTTAGAATTTGTTTCCTTGGGAAATTCGCTCAGAACCGTTACCTATTTCAGTATTTCTTATGCTCCGTTACTTACATCACGTACTTCACATGATGGATACATTATTGAGTTGTTATAAAAAAAGTAATGGCTTTGTTCATTTTGGTAAGCACCTATCAGGTTTATCGTCACTCTATTTTATAGCCAATTACGGATGTGTGACATGCGACACCTCGCTATAAAACCCACTTCACTACGAGTTCTGTTCCACCAACAACATAAAATTTAGGAAAACCGAAATTTTAATAAAATACTAGCTGGCCCGGCAAACGTTGTTTTGCCATGTACATCACCCTCATCACTAAAGGCTACAAAAAATAGATAAAAAAAAATTTTTTTGACGTACTTAATATGCATATAAAATTTCATCAAAATCGGTCAAGCCATTTCGGAGGAGTATGGTACCTAACACGGTGACACGAGAATTTTGTATATTAGAAAAGAAGTACATGCGGCAATAATTTTATTGAGATAAGGGGAAGGCCCTTGGGACACTATCGACCGAGACCTATATAAATAGGTCTCGGTCGACCACAATGGCCCAGTGCGAATTGATCAACTTCACAAATAACAAGCAATTTACTTCGTCGTTTCTTTAAGAGTAAATTATGCAGATAATTGCTGTGGTCAACTTTAAGCGAGGTGTTTTTCTCGTCGTGGACGTTTTTCAGCTGGAATGATGATGAGAAAAGCGACTACTCACGCAATAGCATAAGTGAGTAGTCGTTTTTCAATACACAAATTTATGGTACTTGGGATTATCCGGTCTGATCCGGGAGAATCGGAAATGTTACCGGATTGCAATCTCTACTGGAAAAATTAATTATTAATTTACAGGTGTAACAATTCGAAGCACAGGGTCGCGGGTTCGAATCACGCACAGGGCAAACATTCGTGTGACGAGCACTTGTGTTTGCTTTGTGTCTGGATGCTGTATAGTAGGCATGTATATCAGCTGCCTGACACCCATAGTACAGGCTTTGTCTAGTTTCAGATCAGATGGCCGTGTGTGAGATGTCCCCACATAATATTTATTTGTTATTTAATGGTTCTCTCCTCATTTCGCCCAGCATACATTTTAGCTGAAAATATTTTTACTAAGGTTTTTTTTTCCTAATAACCTTTTAAGTTCTGTACCCGTGTACATAAATTAAAATGCTGACTTGAAAATTGTATACAATTTAGTATTATTTCTATGCTACGTAAAGGAAAACTATTTTTCCTTTGGTTATAATTTTAGGAATTGTATTTGACAAACATAGTGAGTGTGTTTGGCTTAGTTATAGAATGCAAGTCATTATTTATTGTAATTCGGCTTTATCTCATACTAGTAAGATTCCGTAAGCTTACTGCCATGTTCTGTGATGGATTGGTTTAATTACTCGTGAGGTCGGTTAATACGTCATGCGTGTGAGTCTAGCCAATCAATTTATGCCACAAGTATGACTGGAAAAAGAGTAAGTAAATTGTTTATTTTGAAAACATTTATATATACACTAACTTTCCGCCCCTCGGCTCCGCCCGCGTTAACAGTTTTTCCCGTGGGAATGAGGTTTTTCCCGCGGTAAAAAGTACCATATGTTACTCTCCATCCTTTCAACTAACTCTATGCCAAAAACCAAGTCGATTGGTTGCTTAGTTAGGTTAGATTAGTATGGATAGTTTTTATTCTTATATAATAAGATAAAACTGTAGAGATCGAAAATTATAGGTTTTTTTTTTGTAAAAATCGAGTCAGAGGATGAAAAAATGATATAGAACATAATATCCAGTTTTTTTGTTTTTTGTTTTTCTGTTTGTTTGTTGTAACTGTTAGACTGATTTGAATGTTGGCATGGTGGTACCTTGTATCCCCGGTCAACATCTTAGATAGATTTTACCGCGGGAAAATATCTCTTTCCCGGGAAACTGCACAGAAAAGTTAAAATACAACGCGGGCGTAGCCGCGGGTGGACAGCTAGTGCGACTTAAATCCTTACATTAATATACAGTAGGACATAAATATTTTTATTTATAACGTAAAAACGTTGTCAACATTCTTTTCTTCTTGTGTAACCGACTTCAATGCTAAATTAATATCAGTAAACAGGATAATATTGCTTCAGATGTGTTGTCAAAAGAAATGAAAAAGGTATTGAATTACGTCCGCTGAAGACAATAAGAAGAATGGAGTAAAAACAACTTTATGTAATTAAGTTGGACGCGACAGCTCGCATGTGGAATATATCAACTTGGTATAATAACACCTACACGTCATCACTAAATAATAAATTAAACATTAGTCTAACATAACTATATTATTATCATGTAGGTTTGTTATTGAGAAATATCCCAGTTTTATCACGATACCCAACTTAAATAGCGTCAGAAATATCTTCAAAGTACGTGCATCTATGGATTAATTTACGACGCGACGTTTTTCTAGTATTACGATTTGCACTCTCGCCTTGTGCTCATCTCGTGTCTCACTCCGCACCTTGATTGGTGGTAAATGAGCCTATTTTTTAAAACTCTTGTGGTATTTTCTCTGTGGTAAATACGAGTAGAACGCGTTGTTCGCGAGATCTTTTTACTCTTGTCCAAAAAGCGAGCGAGAGCGCTGCTGCAAGCATTTACCAATGGGTCATGTCTTGTTTTGCAACTCGTAAACCTTGTAAACCATGTAAACTATTTTTTCAAAATCTTCATTGAAGGGCCCTAGTTACGTTTCTCTTTAAAAAACACTTACACTTAGGCTTGTTTACAAGATCAAACTATTTTAATTTCAGATCTACCTCAAAATTAAAATCACACAACAAAATAATTTGATCAAAGTTGTGCATTTTACCACAATTTGAACTCATTCATTTCAATGCTGAATTATTTCCACTCAGTTCTAAAGAATTTCTTCGTAACAAACGGAAAGTAATGCGTTAAAGTTTATCTGATGTGGAACTCTACATAGCTACCTACTTTGAGATTTTACCCGGACTGAATACCAAGAATATTCATAGTAAAGTTTGTTTGAGAAGAAATCCACTTACTTAAGAATTTTTCTTTTACGATGCTGACATTAAGTTTGCATTGCGTGATGTAAAAGACAATATAGCTCGATTAATTTGTAGAGGTGATATGAAAGTTTTACTTCGCATTTTGGCACGTGTCGATCACCGACTGATATTTATGTCTTCCTTAGATTTCACCGTAATTGACCGATCAGTTATTTTGGTACATTTTGTGCGTTCACACAAATCAAACACATACGGTCGCATCCATAAGCAATAAGCTGATTACTCAATAACGTTAGCAGATTGCAAAATAATTACTGATATGTAAGTATATACCCTGCCTGATACAATAAACTGTGTGTGTGTATTTAATTGAATATCTATCTACCTAAGGTTGACTATAGGTAAGCTCGGTTTTTTGCTTTCAGGAAACTGTAACTCATAATACAAACAAATATTTAGTATATGCGGTTACGAAATTTCGGATCAACTCTTTTGAATACTGAAAAAAATTTAAGTTGAAACCTCAGTATAATTTTTAAGACCTATCTATACATACTCCACACGTATGGGTTAGACGAAAAAAATTTTTTTAGTTTCATTTCCATGTATGGGGAACCCCCAAAATTTATTGTTCTTTTTTTTCTTTTTTTTGTGTGAAAATCTTAACGTGGTTCACAGATTACATCAACTTACGAAGTTTCAACAGTATAGTTCTTATAGTTTCGGAAAAAAGTGGCTGTGACATACGGATGGACAGACAGACAGACATGACGAATCCATAAGGGTTCAGTTTTTTGCCATTTGGCTACGGGACCCTAACAACATTTAACTCAGTCAGCTAGCTAACTTAACTTCAGGAAACACAGCGAAGCGCGTTTGTTGTTTGTATTATTTCTTAAAATGAAAAGGTCAGTTACACCGTATTAAAATTTTTCCTTGCCCCTAGCATCGTTATAAACAAAGACTGGCTGGTGTATCTATTACCAACTCATTTAAAGACGCAGTTGAAGCAGTTTTTTTACCTTCCACAATCGCTGTATGAACCGGATTTCCTTCACAGTTTACAAAGGCTTTTATAGTAACATTTCATTCCCCTAAAGAGTTACTTTACTCACATTTGTTGGCTTTCTCTCTGTATTGAAACGAAGAAAATAGCTAAAGGATTTGTATTCATTTTGTACTGCTGTATTGTTTGTAATAATGCACAATGTAAAGTTTATTCTATTAACGTACCTATACTTATTATTTCTTATAAAATCGGGTCCAATTGTTCATATTTTAAATAATAGACACGTTATACTTAATTAACATTAACACACATTAAGATGAAGGAATATGCCATTAAAACCATTATAAGAACATAATATGTTCAGGCTGAAGAATGAACAATAAGAATATTTGGTGGGAGTTTTAAAGACGACTAATTAGTTTATTAGAGGCTTTCTTATTTTTCCACAGCTCATTTTTTAAATCAGAGACAAGGTTTCGCGACTAAGAGAACAATTTGTAGCCCGAATTATAATTTCCCGTAAAGAAATGATAAGTTTTAATTTAACATATTATTACCACCTATTACGCTTTATTATTAGGATTGCTAAAAATATACCCGAAATAATCCTACAGACAATGGCTACACGAGTATAATTGTAATCTAATGCGATTACGAGCTCCGAATGGAAGAACCGAACAGTAATACCTCGATGGTTGGAACTTGGAATTAGTAACACTTGGGTCGTAAGCCGATATAAAAACACGCACTTGGGAATTGCCACCTAAAAGATTCTTCGAATATTCAAATATAACTGGAGGTTTTGAAAGACAGCTATAAATACCTACATGTAAAATGAGAACTTTCTACAACAATATATATGTATAACAACAACAATATATTCTTTCTATCTGCTAGAAGTTTGTAAAAGTGAAGTGTGTATGGCACTACCCCTAGCCTACTCTTAACCACCAAGCTTAGCTTAAAGAAATAGCTTTGTGGCATTAAATTCGCATTTATGCAAATGAGTATTTTCATTTGTTCATTCAATCCATTGTGGTCCTACATCGATCCTACCTAGTATTCTAAATAACATGAAATTAAATGGCTAAAGATAATTTTCTTGGATTATAGCTAAGAACACTCTCGATTGTGACACCTTGCAACCAAAACAAAACGAGATCAAAATCGGCGCATTCGTTTGGGACCTACGATGCCACATATAGACAAACAGACAGATAGACATACACGTCAAACTTATAACACCCCTCTTTTTGTCAAGGGTTAAAAAAAACGGTTCAGTACTACCTCGCAAGGGATTTCAATTCTCATAGGTTACTTACTGATTCCGCCCGACTAACTACTAAATTCCCACAAGTTATCGCCTCAGCAGGCAACTAAATCGATAGCTTGATTGAATAACGCACAAATTAGGGACTCACACGAAATCGTAGTTATTTGATTAATTTAAAGGGTATTAGTCAATTTATCTAAGGTTCTTGGTATTAGTTTGACGTCGTTTTGACTTTGATTTGGCCTTGACAAATAAATCAATGAACGTTAATTTTGATCCTATTTATATTCGAGTTGGATATGTGCTTTGATCCCTACGTTTGACATTTCATAAATTAAATAGAAAACATCATCATCAAACTTCCCAAAGGAATTGCCGAGCCGCATTTTTTCCATACAAATGTATTCTCCTATTTGGTTTTTTTATAAAATCTAGTTTTGCTATAGTCATGCCACTATCATTTATTTTTTCGCCTAAAACTATTTCGGAAAAAAGTATGACTTTCCAAAGTTCTGAAAAAATTACTTGTTTTTCCACCGAATTTAGACAAACACAAAACTAATTTGGAAAGTATTCAAGGTAATAGTGAAAAATAGAGCAAGGACTCAATCTTCCTTTAAATTTTGATACCAAAAACAATTGAGTCGGTTTAGTTTTGGAAGAGAAAACAGGAGATTACGGAACGGTTCTGGTCAATGTTTTTATAGATCATCGGCATTAGCTGCAGTTGTCCCTATCGCACGCTGCAGAGTGAGATCTGACCAGTGCAACGGCAATAGTTTGTTTTAAATACCTATTTTACAGTCCCTTCGCAGACCAGCTACCCTCATAACTGGCGAGTATCGCGCTGCAAAATTTAAATGGGCATGGGGAGGGGCAGGGGGGCATGGGGGGGCATGGGCTGGAGACCTCTGTTGCTGCCAAGATGAGAGATGTTGAGAATGCGTTTTGGACTAGAGTCCTCGTTTGGGCAGAAAAAGTGTGGGTTGACCACATACTTAAGAAGTGCTAAGAAACCACGCTGGCAGTCTATGGATCAGAAGACAGAGGATTTCTGGAGAGGCATTTACCCAACGGTGGGCAAAAGAATGCTGTTGAAGAAGAAGAAATTATAAAAAAAGATAGCAGCAATTCGTGCTATCGGGATTCTCTAACATTAAAATGTTTTTGTATTCTAGGTATCATCGTGTCAATTTTAGCATGTTTATTACATGAAAAAGTGATTAACTGGGTAAACGTGTCCCACCTTAAGCCCTAGCGTCACTTTGCGAAAGGAAATGCGAATGCGAACATAAATAAGCCATGTAACAAATAGGAAAATTAGCTAGTAAGTATTATTTATTAAAATTTTAACATAATCATGTTTATTGCTTTTTGACATTGCAAATATTGTTTTTTCGTTCGTTCCAGTATAAACCCCGATTTCACGAAAAAGTGCGATTCCCTTATATCTACGAAAAAACATATACGATCTTTCGTGATATAAAAATTATATCACGAAAGATCTTAAAAAATACTCAAAGACGCGTATTCACGAGAACTATACGGTGAAGAAATTATTATTCGAGATAGCCAAAAAGTTATGGCCGAAACAGTGAAAAAGAAAATAAAACAAAGACGATCAGGTTAAGGGTTTGCCCTGTAGCGTTTATAAAAATAGTCAAAAATTCAGAACGAAATTTTCTCGTTACAGATTCATTTCCAATTTGCTCGATAGTCGTGTGAGGCAGAAATATGTGAGAAATTGACCAAGCTCGCCTAAAGCACAGAATAAATAATAGTACTAAAGGGAATTTTATTATAGCATTGATTACGGCTACTACAGTTTGTTTACCAAAATATAATATATATGGTGGTATGCTAGGGTACCTCACCCCTAAAAGGAAGGTAGCAATTATCCCCACGACGTGGACGGGTTGGGGATCGCTGTTGTAGTTAGTTACTCAGTTGAAGGATGGGGTATATTTGTTCAATTCTAATTTAGTCTTGATATAATTATCCTATTTCGTTGTATAAATTACTAGCGACCCGCCCCGGCTCCGCACGGGAAAATGGTTATTGTGGGTTATCCTTCAGTATATTATGCATGTATTATACATATAAACCTTCCTCTTGAATCACTCTATCTATTTAAAAAAACCGCATCAAAATCCGTTGCGTAGTTTTAAAGATTTAAGCGTACAAAGGGAGGGACATAGGGACATAGGGACAGAGAAAGCGACTTTATTTTATACTATGTAGTGATTAGTTAGTCAAAAAGTCTGAAGTAAATGGGGTCAGTGAAATGGTATAAAATTGGCCCGCGGCCCGCGGCTTCTAGAGCCGTTACTGTTCCTAATCTAATTAGGAATTACGACTTGCTGTCCAAACTTTATCTAACTTCCCTTTCAAGCAAGATGCTGTTCACTACAGTTGTTTGAACCATAAATGAAAATTCGTTATAAGTAATTTAGAACGATGAGGTTGTTTAATCTTACTTAGTAGCCGTTTAGTGAAGACGCTGAGGAAGAAAATTCTAAAATGGTGACCACGGCACGTACAAGAAGGCACAGTAAAACCGCATGCATATCTTTGAGAAAGCCTTTTCCCGTTCAGTGGACGTCTTTCTAGAGAAGTGAGGAATTATTATTATGATAGTAATAATGTTTTGATCTTTTTTTCAAACTAGCCAAAATTCTAAAAGTATGAAAATTACTAATAAATTAGCAAGCAGCTAGAATAAACTTTATTTTTGGTACTGTCAGACTATCTCGCTAGATACTGAAACGAATATACGAGTATGAAGAACATTTTCTATTTACGAAGAGAGTTAGACATCGAATCTTAAAGCGTGTAATTTTCCAGAAAGTAGACAATCGTTTCTCATTTTCTTGAACTTTGCTCATTAAATGGAGACAATGCTCATTATCGTGTCATTATGTCGCATGATGTACCTATGTCCAAGTTTTAATGAAGTTATGCTAAGAATTAATTAATATTCAGCTAAAATCTTGTTCCATTTGATTTTATGTCTCATTAATTTAAGTGTAAGATAATTTCCAACAAAATAATTGTTGTTGTTCCAAAAACTAAAAAGAACATAATTATGGCACATCTGAAGCAGGTAACAACTAGGTATACCTTATTTTAAATAAGATTTCATTAGACAGAATGTGAACTATGCTGTATAATGGAAAGACTTGAAATGCCACACCGGGGGTATTACTATAATATTATTATACTTTTGTGACACCGGAAAAATAGTAGGTACATAATTCTAGGTCTGCCGTCTAGTTTCCTACAGCACACAATTTTATACTAATTTCCGACGCACGTCTTTCTATTGTACTGCATTGACGTTCTGTCTCTAAAATGAAGTATAGTCATCACTACATAGTATAAAACCAAGAGGAAGTTTTATATGTATAATACATGCATAATATACTTAAGGATAACCCACAATAACCATTTTCCCATGCGGAGCCAGGGCGGGTCGCTAGTGTATAATAAATAACATACCTTTTTAACCCTTATTGAGCCGGTATCACAGGTGTGTTTAATTGTTTATTTTAGAAAAGGATTAATAAAAATTATTCTAAGAGAAACGCGTGGCGATTATTATTTAACGTGAAATGTTCAAATTAGATTCCCTTAATATTCATATGTCAGGAAAATTATTGATACTGTTCTTTTTTAAATAACGTAACTACCGCTTTAATTCTTTCATAATTGGCCACTTTACGCTATTGATGAATTGGAATATGAATCATCCGCAAGTTGGCCTTTTACGAAAGTGGTGCGGAAATAAAGCCCCCGATCCTACTAATTCAGGATTTACGAGCTTCTAATGGCACGAGTGTATATAATGCTGAAAACAATGTTTTTTTTAAATATGATATGGGTTTGTGCTCAGCCACGTTCTTATCAAATGGTAAGCGACAATACAACTGAATGTAGGAGACGCTAAGCCAGTAGATGTTTTCAACTTTATCTTCAGTTCTTTTAGGTACCTTTTACTGAGTCAGCGTTCTCAAGATGCCGACGGAGATACGCGAATACGAATATCTTGGTGAATTAGTTAGCCGAATACGATTAAGGGACGTATCCGTGCGGATTGCGCAATCAACTGGCTCAAGTTAAACCGTTATAATTTTATCAGGGTTGGATACCAATTTGAATTATGATTTAACTAATACAGATATGAATTGATTCAAATTGATTTACTAACCTGGAAATTGGTAAAATGATACTTTTTAAAGGAAGATTATAACACATTGCTGCTGTACCAGCACGAGAGAAATGAATTTCGTAGAGCGAATGTCCAACCGCATGTGCTGGCTACTGTACATCCACATTAAAGATTACAAACTTGGGTAAATACATAATTAATTCGAAAATCCTTAACAAAGTGGCGGCGGCGATTGGCCTGTTTTAAGGCTTAAAACTCAGGAATTATATATAATGTATTCAAAGAAGACATATTTTTTAAATGCTGGCTGGAAAACTTGGTATTTCACGTAAAGCTTATTACTTTGCTTTTAATATCAATTATTGAGCTTGTAATTTTGAACAAGATTGCTAATGTTGCTAATAGCTGTCAACCTTGTGAAACCGTTTTTCGCTGAATAAATGTGAATTTTGGGGTAAACAGCTCACGTTTCCACGGGCGTTGCTATGACGTCACAATGACGTCACTCTCATTATGTTCAAGCGCACTTTTAATAAAGAACATTCGCGTATAAATTCTCTGCTCTAACGAGCATGAAAAGCTTTAGATATTTGTTTGTTGATTTTGTATAATATAAGTATATGGACATTATTTTTTACTTTCGTCATTTCATCACCACTTTTGTGGTATGCCGTGATAGTCAAAACTATGAACCTAACCTAACTATTATGATTCGACTCCGCTCGTTTTCTCGAAAAGGCTTAAGACTTAAAATTTCTACAACTACTGTAACCTCCCTACTCAAATCACTCTAGTTACACAAAACACTTACATATCAAATCCTTTTACTTTTTGTGGTTTTCCGTACCGTAATTTCAAAATTTCTGATTCGTCCCAAATGGGCCGTAATCGCTCGGGACGAGTCGGGAACGACACAGCACGTTAAGGAAGTGAACTTTCTAAAAAAATAAATCTTCGCACGGAAATTTATAGGTCACGGTCTGTTATTCAAAAGGCAGTTCTGCGAAAGAGAGACGTTGCGTGGAATATTTACTATTGGCTATGTAGTTTAGTTTAGTTTCCTGTATAGTAAAGGTATTTATATTTTGTGCTTTGTTCATATTTTATCTCAGATTTTAAATTGTCAGTTAGTCTCAAACGTGAAGCCATAACTTTGTAGCACATGAACAACGTAATTTAAATGTACTTGTATTGTTATTTTGAGATTGATTGCATTAAGTGCGACTGAAAAACAGACGCTAAGTCGTTGCTTTTTTGCTGTTGTGCCACACTGTATACTGTAATGTAGTAGTATTTATGGTGTCACAATATTAGCTGAATTTTTTTTTCTTTCTTTGTTTAGTCAATTGTAGCGTCGTTGTAAACTGGGCGTTGACTATGATATACCGCATCTACAGACTGCAGATTGTAGGCAACAGCGTCGCTGGCAGCCTTAGTGCGCAACGTAGCAAAACCTATGTTCCAAATTTACATACAAATAGTTTTGCGATCACTCGACACTGCACTGTAAATTTGGTTTCATCTAAAACAAATTTGTAAAACAATTACGATTTTGCCGTAATTTTCATCCCGATATTCTGTCTTTGTTAAGAAAAATAATAAAATTGGTGATCACAATTTTATTCTATCAATGATCGTGCATGCTCGTGCGCATAGAATAAACAATGAATAAACACTATGAGGTAAACACCATGGGCCATGGTGTTGGACGAATGCCAACGGCCTTACTGCTACCAATCAAACGGTTGATTTCCTTTGATATTGTGATTATTTCGCAGATGTAACACTTTATTCATATAACATTAATAGAATTAATCAAACTTTGGTATTTTGGTTTTCTGAAGTCATTTTCGGGATCGAAATTTTCAGTTTGCAAAATTAAAATTCTTGTATCATAGATAGATATATAATATATTTTTCATTAGTGCTTTGAATTGAAAAATAATATTTGAACTGAATGCTGGGTCTAATTACACGAAAACGTTAAAAAAGAAACGTGATTAAAAGAAAGGCAAAAAATAAATGGAAGAAAATATTTTTTGTTTTTACAGTCGAATGACTGACTTCAAGGGTATTTTTTGCGTACTAATTAAAGGGTCGTTGGGTTATTTTATTCCATTCAAACTTCAGTCCCATTTACTCGGACGTTTCTTAAACTTTAATAGCGCTATGATTACTTTTTTTAATGACCTAAGCTTGTATCGCAAAGTAACGTAACTTATATTTAGTTTGTGCTCCTACTAAAGCTCTGCTTACCACGTTAAGAAAAAGCGTGCGTCGGTGGCCAAGTGGCAAGAATAGTTTTCTTACATTCGGAAGTTCACGCGTTCAAACCTTGGCACGTACTAATGATGTGTTTTCAGTTTTCGGTCATTGACTACTGTCTCAGTTCAGAATTACTATTTATTAAATTTATTTAACAAGAAAACTGAACCTATGACCTATTTTACGTATTTATATTTCGCCAAATTACATAGTAGTTTGTTTGTGAATTACGCTCAATACATACTACGTAGTTACGTTACGTAATTGTTATTTTTATTATTAGTACCAATTAAGAATGCTTGTATATGTGTAAGTAATGTACAGTAAACATAGTGGTATGTTTATAAAGAAGGCATTTACAAGCTAAATTTGTTAAAGTGGTCCCAAATCGGGTCCTAAGGAGGCCATCACCGCGGCGTGTGTTTCACAAATGGTTATGGCTCGTTCTCGGCTGTTACAGAGCGACGGATTTTTCCGCTACCACATTTTATTATACACCTAACTGGGGCTGAGGTAAAACGACATTGAAATTTTAGGCCTTTACACGACCATCACGATGATACTCAAATATTTTGTGTTTTAATTATACCGTGTGTTGTCATTATTTCATTAATCATTTTGAAGTTCGCGTGTTCAAGCCTTGGCACATATCAATGTGTTTTCGATTTTCGAATTCATATATGTGCCGTTCCACGTGCAAAGGTGCCTTATGGTCGGTATTGAACTCAATGCGTAACTACGCATATCCCTGTAATCAGCAACTAATAAGCTATTCAAATCCAAAAAGATTATATTTATACTAAAACACGCCATAAGGTACCTTTGCACGTGGAACGTCACATATGTACATGACGCTCTTATGCTGAAGGAAAACATCGTGAGGAAACCTGCACACACTTGCGCAGTAATTCAAAGGTTGAGTTTGAACTTGACCAACCCGCACTGGGTCAGCGTGGTCGACTAAGGCCTGTTCACCCTAATTACGGGTAGGCTGAAGTCCCTCGGTGGGGACATATATGAACTGTTAATGATGTCATTATTTATTCACTCGAATTTATAGTCTGAAATAAATAATGATTTGATTTGATTTTAATAAGTTATGATTTGATATTTAACTACTAGCATTACAACAACTTATGTAAAGACCACCACAGAAGCAACGTCCCTCCTTTGCCACTCTTTTTTTAGGATATTCGTGTTTGATTCCATATTTATATCATACTAGCTGTCGGCCCACGGCGACGCTCGCGTTGTTTTTCGATTTTTCCGTAGTATTTTTTTTAAGTATTACTACGGGTAGTACTATTATTTTCTTCTGTGGTCACGAGAACTCTTCAATTTTTCGCGATTAAAAGTATCATAGATGTTGCCCGGGAATATAAGGTACCACCATGCAAAATTTCATTCAAACCGGTCCAACAGTTTCGAAGATTAGCCTGTCTGTACAATCAGACAAACAAAAAATTTGAAAAAAAAAACCTCGATAAGTTCTATATAATTTCTTACATCCCCCTGACTCGGTTTTTAGCGTTTTTTTATGTACAGATTTTCACCTCTACAGTTTTATTAAGTATATAGATTTTAGAAATATCTTATAATGTTTAGCCCTTGCAAGAGTACGACACTGGCACAAGCCATATTGAAGAAAAAAAAAGAGTTCAGTACTGAATTCATTTAAATACAACCATAGTAAGAAAGACTAAGATTGAAGTTAGTAAAAATCACATAGTACATTTTGATTACAGTGCACTACGTTACCGCTATGGAAATGCGACCGACTTTTAATAAGTTACACAAGAGTAGAGGCAAACTAAATTATAAATAAAGAGTATTTCGAAAATAAAGATTGCATCGCTTGATTATTTTTCTGTGTCCGTGTTCACTTTTTACCGCCAAATTGGCGTGTTGGAATTGGATTGACGAAATAATTGAATTTACTTGTATGAATATTCATTTTATTGGACGAAGTGCCGCCAGCAAATAATATCGGTGGTTGCCCACCTCATATTTAATATTATGATTATTAATATTGTTAAGTTTTAAAATTGTATAGTAGTTTTAACAACTACTTACTATACGATTTTCTGATGTACTTATTCCTCACCAGAAAAATAAAAAAGCCACATGTATATTTTTATGTTTATGGCAACATATCCCATTATAAATTAGTTTCATTGAAATTCCGCAATATGATGAGGTTTTTTATTTTTCTGGTCGGGCTTTACTAACATAAATAATACCATCAACTGCATGATAAAGTCAGTCAGTAAAATTTTTAAAGAAAATGCTTGTTTACGTAATACCTACTAAATTACGTGTGTTGGCCTAGTATACGTAAAAAATAATAATTGGATAACATTAGTATAGAATTTCAAATTATTAGTAGCGATTGTTATTACTGAACCTAAAATAAATAAACATCTCCCACGCAGCATCGCAATACAGTCGTCAGTTGAAATTTTCACGGTCTACATAATGTATACAGATGTCATCTCATTTGTTTTTTAGGTACCGCTCACAACTGTCAGGCATGGCAGTGAGCAGTCATTGCTCAGATATCAAATTCTGTGAGAAACACTGGAAAATATTATTGTTTATCTTTTTTTTATCACTGGCACAACTCTATACGTAAATATTTTTAGTGGATAGTATAACGTATAATATAAGTACTATTGAAATTAAAATGCTTTACATTTTACATTTTATCTTAGCTCATTAATATAATTTACCTAATAACCTTGTGGTCTGTCAAAGTGACAGATTCAAGGCGAAATATTTCTGAAAAGTTACCTACACAAAATTAAACTAACATTGTAGTTTCATTGTAGCAGTCAAAAGTGTTGTTTCGTTTGTTTCTTTATACATGTTTACGTACGGTTTCAATTTACGTTTAATATCAAACATTATAAAATTAAGACACAAAATCGAGAGTTGAAATCAGCTAAACTTTTCATAATAAAAACTTTATTCTCTCTGGGACGTGACACTAGCGGAACTGTGAAAACACAAAAGCGTTAACCCAAGAAAAAAATGCTTTTTTGCTTGCTTATCGGATGGGTATCAAGTAGAGAGATTGGAGCTGTGCTTCAAAAGCGAAACGCGACTCCAATCTCTCTGGTGTAAAGAAACAAAAAAAAAAAGAATAATGAAAACTGAGCAGCATTGCCATATGTTTTTAAATAGAAAACTACTCATTTTGTTTAATCAACAGATTCAAACATGTAAAAAACTTTTCCTTTACCATATCGCTCGGCTTTCTATTTGAAGTTAAGCTGAATGCTCTCTATATGCAGCGGTTGGTTGGAGCGGCGCGAGCGTGCGATTGAATGCACGGCTTTATGGACAACTCTTCACAACTTCGCTTTTTATGGCCAGTTTCATTTAGCCAGAGTTTATTTGTCCGGTCAAAAGGTTTTATTTTTAAACGATGATATTAAAAAATTGTTCACTGCTTATATAATATGTGCCCCCACCGAGCTCGAACACTGAAATAAGGGTTTTTAATCGACCCCACGAGTTACTACTTTACACACAACCTTTGAATTACTTCGCAGCTGAGAGCAAGAGCATCGAATAAACGTAAATATGAATTCGAAAATCGAACACACATTATTACGTGCCGGGCTTGATCCCGCGGCCTTCTGAATGGAAGTCAACGGCCCTAGCCACTTGGTCACCGATGCCCTCAAAATATGGACAGGAAATGTCTACTCTAAATGATATCGTTATCGAATGACAACTAATTATTTTAATTATCTGTTAAATAAATAAAAAAATAGAAACGTAAATGGTAACACTGTCCCTAAATAACTTTCAGGAATTCTGAAACACCCGGTGGGTACACCTTGCTCCGATCTCCGGGGTTCATTTCAAAGGCAATCAAATTTCCACAGTCCATTTAGTTAAGAGCATGATCGCTTTCGATCTATGAATACATAATCAGATTCCCAAAACATAAGCGGCCGTGGGTTGTAGTGGGTATGCGGCTAAAGTGTGGTTGCCTCATCTTTGGTAAATAACAAATACTGTTGAAGGGGAGTCTTAAAACGTAAAATAAAACTTCCAAGTTTCGTTAGGTTTCGAGTAAAGCAAAAACTGTCTTTTACCGTAACTACGGACCTGCAGGTTCAGTTACCACCTCCATAGTATAATTTTAATTTGTAAAGGCCTGCCTACCTGTTTAAAAGTATCTGTTACATTTATTAATACTGAAATCACCTCTTAATTGGCAAACCGATGTGAAATTAATCAGTTTTGTTTATTTAGTACGGTCATGACATACGTATGCGATTTTAATGGATCGCGACTGTTTGTTTTCGCGACCCTTCACCTATCTATGCTCTTAATAAAGCAGTATATTGCTATGTTGCTCTGGGAATCCAGTCACCTGTTCAAAGGATTTTGAGTACCAACACAATAGGTACAATAAAAGAAAATAAATGTATCTGTGTTATAATAAAGCAGTAGTTTTGTTTTTATTTGTGTGACTATGAAAAGTTCGTTTTATTGCTATCTTCACAATGACTAATACAACAAAAAAATCATCATCAATAACAGCTGATAAATGTGCCCACCGAAGGACTCGGGCCCCGAGCAACAAAAAAAAATTATCCAATTAAGAATTTTGGAAGGGAATACAGTACAATTATTTCATTGTACTAAATTGTATTTATTTAAACAATAAATAGAAAAATCCTTGGAATATTTGGATTGGGTTCTCATCTCATCAACATGTATTTCGGCATTATTATGGGGGCCATAATTCGATGAATGGTATTTTCCAAAGCCCATTCATCGATGTTATTGCCTTCCTTTTCCCACATCTCCCGTGCAAATTGGCCCAACACACAATAAGTTCCCGTATTGGTTTTGTATTCAAGCTGCTTTCTACGCAAATACGTCTGAGATTCGATTTGTATCCCTCCATTTGTCTTTGATTCTTCTATTTGTTTCGTTTTTTAGTGCCTGGTTCTAGCAATTTTTCCTGCACGGCTTATAAATAAATATTATGTGCGGACATCATACGCATTGCCATCTGACCCCAAACTAGGCAGAGCCTGTACCATAAGTGTTAGATAGCCGAAACACAGGCAAATAAATACGTATATGTAAGACACAAGGCAAACACAAGTGCTCACCAAAATAATGTTTGCACTGGGCGGGATTCGAACCGTATGCTTCGAAAGCAAGCATACTACTACCGAGCCGTCATAAAATCTTTCGAATAAATACACAGGTTTAATCACACAGGTGGATTCGTGTGCTGCACTAAATCTATGGGTTTAACCGTCAACCAGAAATCTTTTACACAAACAAATACATAATTTTAAAAAATGCAGCATACTATGTAACAGAAAATTACAAGATTCAATAACGTTTTTTCTACACGCATATTCAAACTGGAAACAATTTCACACATGAATAATCTTTTCAATACAGTGAATCAGATATTGCCTTTATCTACATGTTTTATGTACAGTAGAGGCCTTCCATTTCGGACTGTTTAATTTAGCTTGAAAATTTTATTGAACTAATGTAATCTGAATTTTTATGAATATGTCATGACATGACTTCTTTAATGATAAATATTTTATGCAATAGGCTCTTGAACTTATATTGCTCACAAAGTGTCTTTTAGTTAATTTTTAAATCAAGGTTTGACAAGATTTGACTCTAATTTTAATTCACTTATTGTAGCATAATTCTAAGTTATCTCGAACAAAGGACAAAAATAAAGCATTTGTTTTACTCAAAATAAAAATATTCTCCTTAATAGCTCTCGTTGACGTGTCAATGAAAACAGTTAAGGTGTCAATTAGCAATCTCAGTATTGTTATCTCTAAAAAACAATACTTATTTACCTTAGAGTATAAATAGAAAAATTTCTGGGAGGGATAGAGTACGCCTATGCGAGTATGAACCGTAAGCACGGATATGAACAGTCCGAATATCTTCAGCGCGTTCGTTTAGTATCAAATGGTTATCGGAGCTAATTATTTTTCCCGGTGAAAATAAGAAATATAGGAGAACATTTTTAAATGTGCAGTGATAAGTTACAAACATGACTCGAGGAACAAATCAAAAAAGAAAAATGTTATTGATTTCACCGCCCATACAAAATCTGCCAAAATTTGCTTACGCTTGACATAAAGGCAGCGGAGCGATGCGCGTGCTCTATGTATATTTATTCTCTAAGCCTATTTACTTATTTTATTTTACAAACGCAAAAATGATTCTCTTTTTTGTATTCGTTCGCGCCGATTTGATCTTTTCTAGTTTTTTTGTGATCACTTCACGTCTTACTATTTTATAATGAATTCTTTGCTTGTTCAAATACATGATACGACTCACCATCCTTTATTTAAAACTCTTTTGCTTTTAAAACTGCTCCTGAGTGTCGTCGCTTGCGGAATAAGGTAACAAGGTAGGAAATTTAATAAACCCAACGTGTGCGTCTCGGAAACCCATCTTAAAAAAGTTTCTTAGGTTCCTGATTGAATTTGGCTCACATTTCTATGACACCTCTTTAAGAACGAGGTTTGGGTCAAGCGTGACTAATATGTAAAAGCTACTTGGGTCCTTTGATTGAAAGTCAAGACAGCTAAAGCTACATAACCTAGGAAACAGGCAGCAACGTTTTTGTAAAGAAATCGAGACCTACCTACAATTTCGTAAATACTGTGCTAAGAGAACGAACCAAGTAAATGGAAGTTCAAATAAAATAATAATTATTATGTGTAATGTGTCCCCACATATTATTATAATTACCTCACACACGGCCATCTGAACCCCCCAAACTAGGCAGTCTGTACTATAGGTGTCAGACAGCTGATATACCATATACACGAACGTTTGCCCTAGGCGGGCAGGAATATTGAAGGGAAACATCAGCTCCTGTTCCTGAATATAAACTTACAAATTGGCTACCCTTGTATCCCTGTGGGTAACCTATCACATTTTCGAAAAACTGAAAACCGAATTTCAATATTCCGTAAACGATTCATACATTTTTCAATTTCCATTGTATGACTTGACATATTTTTAAATCACCACAATAACACTTTACAGAATTATTCTTTTTCCGCACAACGTTATTCCGTTTTACGATTAATCTTTTTTACTAAATACCGTAATCTCACTTGGTCTTTTTTTAAACGCTAGATTTTTTTTTGTTGTGTATTTTTGAGTACTTCTTTGAGCACCCTCAAAACGTGGTCACAAGGTCTTAATTCCTAAACTATCGACCGTACAGTGTTGGAACTAAATATAGATGATTCCTCATATAATTATGCGTACGATTTTAACATAAAACATATAAAATCGTGTATAATATTTTGAAAAATAATATTTCAACATCGAAAACGGGATCAAAATAGTCGTTCTTCGCAGGTCACACTTGGTTCGCGCTCAAGGTAATCCTTGATAAGTTTTGCATTTAATGCGTAATCGTATAATTTATTACGTGGAATGAATAGTTTTTTAACTAGGCACATATTTATAAAAGAATATTCATTCTATCTCTTTGTTTCGAAAAATTATATTCTATAACATCTCTGTCACACGATTTCGCTGGTTTTGTGAGCGCTCAATGAAACTACACCTACCTTCCAAGAACGCAAACTTATCGCTGCAAATTTTAGCTTGCAGACACTTGGTAGTGACCCAGCATCAGTGGAGGACACCAGTGTACTCATCGCTTCAAAACTAAATAAATACGAGGTAAGTTATTCTTCAAATATTTTCAAGTTGGGCTGGTCATGTAACTTTCATGCGCATATGTAGAAAGATATATTATGTTATTATCAAAAAATTCTTTTTAAGAAAAAGAAGACAGATCGAGCGAGTTTATTGTCATGTACTTCATTTGTAAACTTACTTATTACTTTTATCATAATTCTCAAAAATGTGTTATTTTTGTAACTTTCGTGGCCCAAATTTCGTGGACATTTGACCATGAAAGTTACCTGATGCACCACGAAAGTTACAAATGTCCATTAAATACTCCTTATTTCTTGTGATGCAGTAATTGCATTTGCCCCTAATTATACCGAAAGCTAGAAATAAAATATTCTAGCACGTTTGATGTATTTTTTTCTATGTAATATGTAATTCTGTTTAAATGCTCTCTCGTAGCTAATTTCATAATTTAGTCAGCACATAAGTCAGTTTTTTAATATTATTGAATGAGTAAAAACTTACAAAGTCAAATTCAATAAGTTTTACTGTAAAATTTTGTTTTCAGATTACTTTCGAACGGAAACTATGCCATCACAGAGTTCAGACGTGCGGCGGGAGAAGAAACATGCAATATCTCTGTTATTTGTTCATTGATTTACATTTAGTAAAAACTGTACACATTGTTTTTAGGGCTTTTTTATTTTACATCTATTTATATTAAGATTGCATTATAAAAAAAAATCGCCACGAAGGTTACGCGGAGAATGTTTTCTGAAGAACTACTCTTTTATTATTCCGAAGTAACAATTATTATTTTTTATAATTACGACACATAATGTTTTTGGAGTTCGGGGCACCCCGGCATCTGTCGGTTAGGTTAGAAGGGTATGGCGGGCGTGGTGGGCGAGCAAAGCGAGCCCACCTCGCCCGCCATACCCTTCTGTTAGGTTTGACATGTATGCATGCCTGCTTGGTTGCATGCTTGCTTGCTTGCTTGCATGCTTGCTTGCTTGCTTGCTTGCTTGCTTGCTTGTATGCTTGCTAATTGCTTGCTTGCATGCATGCTTGCTTGCTTGCTTGCATGCATGCTTGATGGAGTACAGAATGTAAAATGGAGAAATTAAATTTGACCCTGCAATATAATGGTTCAATTGAGCTATCGCACATGTAAAAAAATGGTTAA
Source organism: Teleiodes luculella (assembly GCA_948473455.1). Classification (NCBI taxonomy): domain Eukaryota; kingdom Metazoa; phylum Arthropoda; class Insecta; order Lepidoptera; family Gelechiidae; genus Teleiodes; species Teleiodes luculella. Next base: position 7,180,004 of record OX419589.1, read on the forward strand.
CGTTGTCATGGATTTTCGGTATACTGGTAAATAGTTTAGCGGAAATTTGAAACATCGGTGAACAAGTAAAAAGGTAAATTAAAACGCGGAAGCATGATACAATGGAAAATGTTATTTCGGATAATAAATAAATTTTCTAACTGATAAATGTCAAAAAGTTAGCGGAATAACAATATTCGGAACAAAAAATATCGGAAATACAATAGGTAACCATCCCTGTGGCACAGGTGACTCGGTATATTCCCGAAGTTGTTGGTGCATTATGGAGGTCTCTAGGTCCTACGTTAATTTAATCCCCGTTTGCTTCAAGTTCTGCATGCTATGAGGAAACTTGCAAACAACCATGTAATGAAGCTACCTTCAAATTTCAACAGCGTATAACGTACACCTGATCCGATAGTTTTAATAAATATTTATAAAAATCGTCCTTCGTCTGAATTTATATTGATGTTACAAAAATAATAAATAAATATTTATGTTTTCTCTACCCATCGAAAACGTATTTTTATACGAAAATAATGTACATGTTTGTGGAGTAAATACTATGCAGATCGATCAAAAAATACAATCGTATTTTCAAAAATAAATAACTATAGGTATATAGAAGTAAAAATATAATTATTCAACCGAATTTAAGTAGGTATCACCAGCTTCACGTAGAAATCGCCCTTATGTTCTCTTTTCTCAATACAAGATGCAAAATGATCCACTGAAGTCTGTTTACAATAGAAGAATTAATAACTTGGAAGATTAAAAAAAAATGAAACAGGTTTGCATTGACTGCTTTAATGTATTTCCTTTAGGCAAGTTGGTCAATTTCTCAGATAGTCAATTTAGAGGCACGCCATATTCTTTGTACCTACGTCATTTTCTAGGTTAAACACAAAGCGGCTCCCATCTCTCTGGTTAAACATATAAGACTTAATAAATTTGGAAAAGTACTAAAAAAATCATATCAGATTAAGATCTAACAATCCAGTTCTAAAATTACTAAAGAACTGAAGTATTGATTGTAAAGTGAAAAGCTACAATACAAATAATGGATCTGCCGTCGATTTCGAGTTATTCTCCAGTACAAGTGCTTGCTAATTGCCTTTCGATCCACGTTTCTTTGGAATTAATAACGATTATTCTATTCTTATCTATTTATTATTAAGTCTGTTTCGCTCATGGACTTAGTAACATAGTTACACTATAAACAAGGACTGCGCTGACAGGACGTAAAAGCGAGCAGAGCAGGATGGTGTATCCAGGGGCACTTCATCACTTTCTAATAGGGTGACCACAAGATATTTATTATGCAGAATCGACACTATTAGATATTTAAAACCGCACAGTGCATTTGTAAGAATAAATATTTTTCGCTTAAGCGAAAGCTAATAATAGCTTGGTTGTCCTATGACGCTTATTAGACAATCCCTACGAAATCAATATATGTATAAGAAAAGCAAATTGAAGATACGTTCCTCGTCGTGAAGATTGTTAATTGAACATACATAAAATAAATAACTACCTATTAATTTTATGTCCATCATTTTATTTTACAACAAATAGAAAAATGTTCATAATGATACTAAATGTTTTAGAAAACTAGCACTGCAGATAGGTAATTCGCAAATTATACATCTGAGGATTCGTTGTTCGTTTTTGAGGTACGAAACCCTGAAAAGGGGAAATGCACCTTATGGTTTCCTTATGCTAACTAATAAAATAAAAGAGCGTCCTTTTTTAAGGTTTCCTTATTATGGTAACTCATTATATTTACAATTAAAATATAGAGCGTCATATTTGAAGTTTCCTTATTATTATGGTAACTCACTCCAGTTAATAAAATGAATGAGTGTCCTTTTTAACTTTTGTGACAATACTTTGACTTGTCGCTAAAATGAATATTCTGAAAGAGTACTGCATTTTATTTCAGCCTGAATTGCTACTTCTTTTACACTTGAGCAGGACTTTTTGACTGAAGGTGTGTAGGCGTGCGTCGAACTCGCCAGAGTCGTGTGAGGCACTAGGCGCACAATGTTCGACGGATTGTGATTGTGGCTGGATTACAATATTGCTTAATACAGTTATCTGTTTTTCTTTCTTCTGCAATAAAAAGCAACTACAATATTAAACTAGTAATTACATCCAAAAACACAGATTTAGCTTCTAAAAAATACGGGTCTTCAATAAAGTTACATCACACTAATATTTAAATATGTAAAAAATTTGATTGTTCATCATCATAATCATCATACTAATATTATGAAGAGGAAAGATTTGTATTTGTGTGTGTGTGTGTGTGTGTATGTTTGTAATGAAAAACGGGCGGAGCCGCAGCGAAAAGCTAGTCTTTCATAAACTACTAAATACAATACATGTTCAGTATTGTACAGTAGCCAGCACATGCGGCTGGACATGTTGACCTTGAGAGTGCCCGTATTCCGTAGCAATAAGGGTGAATTTCGTAGTGCGAATGTCCAACCGCATGAGCTGGCTTCTGTACATTCTGATGAAAGGGTATCATTCATTATGGACCAAAAAAGTATAAGTGCCCGCCAGCAAAAAAAGTACAACTTTCGGGTAGAACACACAATTCCTGTAGGTATGTATTCTTTTACTATGACACCAATCCTGTGCACCCCATGGTTGTATTGTTTAATTATATAATAAAAATGTTAATAGCAAAGTAATATTTTGACGCATGTAGTCATATTGTATTGAATAATATATTAAATTTATTTATTTTATGTAGTTTAACAATTTTTTTTATTCTTATAATAATCTTGGATTAAGTATGTATTTGTTTAATATAATTAAAAATATATTATGGAAGTATTATTATGATGCATATATATGATCATTCATCAACTTTATTTTGTTTATTATTTAGAAAAAAAAAAATATAAAGAAAATATTAAAAAAAGTAAAAAAATATAGAAAGAAACTACGACGTGTTCTATCCGAAAATTACACGTCCTTGGCCGGCATTTTCACTTTTTTGGTCCAACATTGTATGAAACGTGAATGATGTAAAAAAATATTACCTTTATTTCCTAAAGAGACGTAAATTTGTAACTATTTAATTCTTTGGAAGTATGACTGGCAAGCAAATTATAAGCAGAATTTACGCTTCTTAAATGATTGTAGTAATCTCTCCCTCGTCTCGTCTCGGCGGCATTTTTTTTCCAACTCTGGCGTCATCGATAGGACGGGTTGTGTACGTACGCCACTAGTTAGTGCAGCACTATAGCATGTTCTGGAATTTTATGGATTTAAATGCGAGGTCAATATCATGTGGTCATGGTCACCCTAATTGACAAACATAACAACCGTTATTCAAAACATAATTTTTTTGTCTTACCCGTGGAATGATATTCCGCAGCCACCGTATGATTCTTCTTTGCAATTTGTAATACAACAGCTTTTAATCGTTTTGAAATAAATAATATTATTGAAAAATTAAAATAAACCGAAACTATTAAACTACATAGGTAAAAAGCCGTCATGTCATGATGCCACATTTCACATTCAATTTGTTGTCAGTTACATAACCAAAAAGAAGTTTCCAAGAAGTTTGAAAATATTTTCTTACTACTGATGATGATTCAGGTTTTTTTTTTAGGTGATTTCTTTATATATTCTTTGGTATTAGAAAGGGACACGACACTCTTTAGTGCCTCTCACTTTGCTCGCCCTGCCTCTGACAACGATGGTAACCTAAATTGAATCTTAATTAGATGACATAGGGTAGGCTTTAACATTTTTAAATTTAGGTAGACCGCAGTCCTGTTTATAGTGTAACTATGGTAATTCGTCCAAGGTTTCGCTTGTTATGTTCTGATGATCTTTTAAAAATTTGAAGGATATGTGATTCACGATGGAGTTTTTTAAATGTATCTAAGACTTTATTATATTTTTTTGCCATTATTGATAAATCCTACAAAGCACTTACATACTTTAGTATTCGTACTGACTTATATTTTCTATGTACTTTTTTTAACAAAAATTCTCCTGAATATTACGTTCGTTACAAAAATAATATTGAAAAACGATAACAATTTGTAAAGATATTCAAAACCGATATATTTTTGTTACGAAGAATCAAAAACAGGAAAGACTGTTGACAATGAAGCTTTTGATTCTTTTGATATCTTGGATTCTCGGAAATGATTAAATCAAATCAGGATGTAAAAAAACCTCTTCTATATTTTTATAAATTCGTAAAGTAAATTTGTGCCATGTTTAAAAGACACATTTTTTTATACTCGCTCTTTTGTTACAGTGATCGTTACTTTAATTAAGTACACAGAAACCCTCTCTCGAGGCCATTATTTTCAATTAATAATTTTGTTCTGTTTTTTTTTTCCCTGTTTATTATTAACTGGATCCACAGAATAAATAATAGGCAAAGATCCATCGTGCGCGACTTAGAACATTTGTCAATGTAACAAAATATTTCTTTCTCTAACGTAAATAAATCTGAGTTAGGGGGCAAGTCGTCCAACCAAAAACTGGGACCAGGGACTACATATAAAGATGGTGAATCGGATTTTTGATAAATTTTATCTCTTTCCATTTATCTCAATTTGGTGAATATATTTATTGACATTGTTAAAATTGGTTTTACCCACTAGTGCCCGTGTATAGGTACTAGAGCGAGCGAAAGAGCTGTATGGCTCGATTTGTATTCGGTATTTACGCTTTTCTGACATTTTACTAGATTTTGTGTAATGAACGACATATTATCACTGACGACGAATTTGTATTTTGTCATATCACTAGATTATTTTTCAGTAAGAAGACTTAATAAACAAGAGAATTCGGCATCTTCCGCGATTTCCATATTTCCCTGCGACATATATAAGATTTTTGACCAACTGTCACTTGAACTCTCGTTTTATTTCCCTTTGCTAAGCCAGGTACCGAATAAACCCCTAGAAAAATATTTGGTAGTACAATCGTCCCATTGCATACTAACGTGGGCCCAGTTGCCTATTATCAAATTAAAAAGGTGGAACTGGTCCCTGGTCCCAGTTTTTGGTTGGACGACTTGCCCCCTAACTCATAAATCTATCGCCCGCACTGCAATGAAAGATAGAAAAATCATAAAATAAGATAGGTAAGTAAGTTTATGATTGATAAGGTAGTTGTACTTAACCTACCTACCTTATCAATTTTAAACTTAACCTTCAGGTTGTCAAATTAATGCTAGACAATAATGAATTACGTCTCCTATATCCATCTTGTCAACTAATGACCAGTGAGTTACATTATTTATGCACAGCAGCAGTCCTTTCTTATTAATTAACAATGTCTATGACCATTTTTCATGACAACGAAGTCGCCGTATCCCATAATCTCTGACATGTTTAATGGAGTAAGGTTGAGAGCACAGTGAAAAGATTTTGTGTGCTTGGGTTGAGCAAAGATTGGGGTACGCTCCAAAGATATAACCTATCCGTATATCAAATTGATCTTGTAATTTATTTTGTTTGTTCTTTTTGAATAGGTACCAATTTTATTTTCACTGTGAACGTTTCTTACACTAACTATACTAAGGATATTTATAGCCCAATAACATTGAATACTTAGTCCACATTCAATATTTGAAATCATATAATTGAAATACTAACAAATATGAGGCACATATCCATTTACCAGTTTTTAATTAGATTTAACCACAGTAAATTAATCGGTGCGGTAATACTGAAATCTCATTACGGTTCACATTTTTTGATACGTAGATAGAAATATATACTGTATAGTTTAATTGGTTAAAGAGCTTAGGGAAAATGATGAAACATACCTACGACATACAAACAACATTTCGCGACCAAAACAAAATTTTTGTAACATACATTGCTTTTTTCCATGATTTCAGAGTTAGTCTCATAGTAAAAGTTGTTCACATTTTTTCATAAGTAGAATCGTTTTTGCAATACTTTTACTAATTATAAGTAACAGCTATGATTTAACGGAATCATGTCGTAATATCTACTTAGGTAGCAAAAAAATATTTCAGACTTTACGTGATGCAGAAATCTCTTTACTACACTTCAGGTTGAGAAGAAGTAGGCGGCGGGTATGATCGTTTGTCAAGGTTCTCGACAAAATTCACTAGGAGATTCTTCACAAAAATATTGAACCGGAAGAAGAAGAAGATAAGAATATTGATAGTGGTAAACGCAACCCAACATATTGATCACAAGTTTGTGTGATGTGATGTAAAGTGATTCACAACTAAAATCATTTTCTGAGCATACGAAAGCTTTTTTTATCTTATACTTTTTTTCATAGTATATGATGTTGCCTCAATACACAATATACACTTATAATAGAATACAATACAAATACTTACTTTTCTTTACACGATAAATAATAATAATAATAATGTGTAATAAATTAATAATCCTAATCGAAGACCGGGAAGTGGGTCAAATTAAGATTCCAAGATTTTTTACATCATATAATGGGGAGGCCGCCATATTGGATTTGTAATGACGTTTCTTAGCTAGTCATGTATTGTCATCAAAAATCAGGGCGTGTGCAAAATTTCATCCTAATCGAAGACCGGGAAGTGGGTCAAATTAAGATTCCAAGATTTTCTTACATACATATAATGGGGAGGCCGCCATATTGGATTTGTAATGACGTTTCTTAGCTAGTCATGTATTGTCATTAGAACTCAAAGCGTGTACAAAATTTCATCCTAATCGAAGACCGGGAAGTGGGTCAAATTAAGATTCCAAGATTTTCTTACATACATAGTTACTAACAAGTGAAGCTAATATAAAACGTGTAATAAAAAGCGGCCAAGTGCGAGTCGGACTCGCCCATGAAGGGTTCCGTGGCAGCAAGTAACATAAATAAAAGTTATTGTAGTTCGTTGTAACTTTGATCGATATTTTAATACTACTGAAAGGTAAATTGCGGTTTACGATTTATGACGTATTAAAAAAAACTACTTACTAGATCCCGTTCAAACCAATTTTCGGTGGAAGATTGCATGGTAATGCACATCATATATTTTTTTTACTTATCATTCTCATAATTTAGAAGTGACGGGGGGGGGGAACACATTTTAATTATTTTCGAAGACCTATCCATAGATTCCCACACGTATGGGTTTGATGAAAAAAAAATTTGAGTTTCAGTTCTATACGTATGGGAAACCCATTGTATAAAAATCTTAATGCGGTTCATAGAATACATCAACTTACTAAGTTTCAACAGTATAGGTCTTATAGTTTCGGAAAAAAATGGCTGTGACAGACATAACGAATCTACAAGGATTCCGGTTTTTGCCAATTGGCTACGGAACCCTAAAAAGAACAAAAATATTGTTTTTGCGAACATGAACTTAAAATGTTAATAATACCAAAATGGCGGATAATTGTGCAGTTTCAGTGCAATTAATAAAATGTACTTTGAATTTAAATGTCTGTACCTACCTACTTAAAATTTTGTTACATGATGCAACGAAAATTACTGTTAAACAAACATATTGTCTCAATGTTTCAGTTGCAGTTCCGTTTATGTAAATTATTTTGTACTCAAATTATTATAAAGATAATTTGAAATTAAACTCGGAGTAATGTGATAATTAAGTAATCAATCTGGAAAAAATTACCCCACGCTTTTCTCTAAATAATAATTTTTTTGTTAATCATTTTGTTTCTGTGCTCAAAAATTATTTTTAGCGCGCTTTTTAACCGACTTCAAAAAAAGGAGGAGGTTCTCAATTCGAAGCGTATGTTTTTTTTTGTGTGTGTTTGTTATAAGATATCTCCGCCAATTGTGAACCGATTTTCAAAATTCTTTTTTTAATCGACCAGGTTTACTTGCAGGGTGGTCCCATAAAAATTTCGCTAAGATCGGATGATTAAATTTGAAGATATGAGGAAATAACTCCTCAATTGACGATGCCGTTATACCCGATCGGTAAATTGTTTTGCCAATATCTCGGCTTATTATCAATCGATTTCAATATTTTTTTGTTTTATAGATAGAACTTGTACTCAAGATGGTTTAATTGAAATTTTGATTATATCTGATGGCGGAGTAGAAGACTAAAACGAAAACTCTTCAATAAACAACAGCACACTCATTGCGTTGCTTTTGTTATAATTGAAACAACAAGAACTATGCTGTTTTGGTTCATATATTCTGTAAACTAGTCATAGATTAAAGATTTGAAAACCCCAAGTGAAGACAACAACTTAAGAATTTTTCCGCGGACTAAACGGGCTAGCGTTGTCGGTATCGTAGTGGTTTGGTCAGTTGTTCGCCATTCGGAAAACTTAGGTTACAGTCCAATCAAGTATAGCAATGTTTTAGAATTTAAAATTCAAACGTAAGACTGTAAAGGAAACATATAGGGAGAAAATCTGCATATAATTATGTACTAAACAAAACAAATTAAAGTTTTGTGTGAGTAACTGGTCATGGTAAATTTTCACTAAAAAGGGTAAAATAAAAAGATAATTTAAAAAATATATAAAACCGCCTTCAAGGTCCTAACCTACACTATGTTTATATGATGTTACAATTTATGTAAATAAGGAATATTAATAGCCATATTAAATTTCTATGATTTCAGCTAGATTTATATTTCATTTTTAACTTTTTAGTGTAGGTTAGGACCTTGAAGGCGGTTTTATATATTTTTCAAATTATCTTTTTTTAGAACTACTATTTATTTTACAGTTTTTAGGTTTATTATACAATTAATGATGATGATGATTCGTGATCAAAGTTCATTACAAGACTTGTAAGAAATCAAAAACAGATAGATATAATATGATTTTCCATATGAAGTTCCAGTTCATATCTTCCGACTCATTAATTTTCATTACGCTACTACCGTTGGAAGATGGTTAAGTTACATTCGATTCCATTACATAGTTAGTTACATAATATACAGGTCGACCTAATAAAAGCGTGTTAAAAATCTAAATTCCTGAAAAAAAGCAGCAAAGCAACAAACTCTTATTTATATGAATTTCACCGAGATTAAAATTATTCTCATTTTTATTTAAATAGATAAAACAGACAGGTCCCGTATGTTTCCACCTTTTTTAATATTGAATGAATGGGTGTATGTATATGTATAAATCTTAGGTCCTAAGTTATTGCTTGATCGTAGCGCGCAGGTCCAGCAGAAAATTAAAAATTTGTCGTTTGCAATATGGTGCGCTTGGATCGACAATACTCTCGTTTCAATTCGGCTGAGAAATGACATAAATTATGACAATATTTTACTACATAAAATATACACCCATAAACCAAAGATATAAACATTATAAATATAAGGTCAGTACACATGACCACAACGCAAATGCAACAGACACAATGCCTACACACACGCACACACAAATATGATGACAATATTTTTGGGAAAACGCGGTTTATGGAAAAAGTAGGTACCTATCTATAAAATTGATTTTTTTCATCGCCGCATTTTCTTTAACTAATTATAAATTGAAAGACTGGGGCATCTTGATACTGGCTTTAAAATGCTCAAAAGGAGACTCCATCTACGTATGTGTTAAAAGTAATATATATGAGAAATAAACGTTTTTTTTAAGTGGGTTTGTGCCTATTCTAAACCCTACTAGACTAACAAGAATTTGAAATACTCGGTATATGACAACGAACGAGTATGAGTAACCCTCATACATACATAATACGACCTACACTTTAATTGTTTCCCTGCCATAAACTCTTATCAAAAATAGTAAAGTTTAAGTCATTACTCAGTGGAATTTACTTGTGCCTCGTATCGTACCTACTCGTAATTAGTCTTTACAAAATGTAGTTGCTTTACTCTAAGTACACAAAATATTGACATTTTAAATTTCTTTACACCATATTTGTTTTATTTGGGGTTTATTTTTATTATACACGTAATACCATTTAAAAGTGTCAGATTAAACATGACAATGAAATAATTTCCAACAAGAGAGTCTAATAGAAAATAAAATTCTTCATAATCACAATCAAATGCCGCTTAGAAAATTCTACAAAATGAAGAAACTAAATCTGATTTTAAGTGTTTGTGCTTTTTTGTGTGTTTTAATAGCGTTTTTTTGGTATCGCAAACTCCTACATAGTAATCAATATCTCCAGAATATAGATAACTCAGTACTTTCTTCAGCGACTCTCGAAAAACTGAAGACGCTCCTAAAATGTCGAGACAAAGATTTTGAGCCTCGGAAGAAAATGCTTGGTGAATTCTGGCTGTTTGAAAACTATGTTCGTGCTGAACATGACTATTTTCATTGTTATGAAACTATTACCTTCACTACTCACGCAACCGTTGAATATCTAGACCACCTGGAGACTCTTGTTGATAGATGGAGAGCCCCTGTAAGCCTTGCGATTCACTCACCAGGAAAAGATTACCACACTATCGTTAAGAGTATTGCATATTTACGCAACTGCTTAAAGCATTCAAATTTGATAAAAAAGTTGGTCACTTTTCATATATTTTTTTCTTTCAAACACTTACCTTTGAATATGACTGTTCCTACTGAAATAATTAAAGATAGAGGCGTATGTGTGAATAAACCTCCTTACCAAATAAATACTTTGAAAACATATAGGCATGAGAACCGTCTTTTATACCCTGGTAATGTTGCTAGGAATATAGCTAGAGATGCTGCAATAACACATTTTGTTTTATCTTGTGATATCAACTTCTTCCCTAGCCCGCAAATTCCTCACAAGTTTCTTAAAATGATAGCTAGAAACGAATGGCCACTTGATGATAGTTCATTCTACCCCAGGGTCTTCCCATTAGCTTTATTTAAAATGATTAAAGATGAACAATTACCGATAACGAAATCTGAATTATTAAAGAGTTTAGATGAACTAATTGTCAGCAAATTGGACCAAGATGACTCTGATCATAATATACCAAATATCTTGAACTGGATCGAAGACAAAGAAACAAAAGTAATACGAGTGTTGCCTCTAGATGGCCTTGAGTTCAGAACAAAATTGTGGAGTCCCATTTTTATCGGCACACACCGAGATCCACATTTTGACAGTCGTCTTAGCTGGGAGGGACAGAACGAAAAAATATCTCAAGCATATATCATGTGTGTACAAGATTATGCATTTATGAGTTTATCAGACGTGTTTCTAATTAAAAGTTATAATAGAAATGTTAATTCTTATGTAAAACGGACAACTAGAGCGAAAATAATTAACCAACAAGTACATTTTTTTAATAATTTTGTTAGCCACCAGTTAAATGAAATCTATGGCACTGACCCTCGTTGCGAATCGTATAAGAATATACTTCGCAGTGGAAGTAGCTTGATTGAAAAAAAAGATCTTAAAATGCAGTTAAAACAAAAGATCTTAGACTACTATTATGTATAGAAACATTGATAGGCATTTCCTTCAACCTATGAATTCTATAGAAATTCCTCTATTAGCTTTTTAATATCAATTAAGCTACTTTCAATTGGAAATTTAATTCCAAAATATTGTGCTTCAATTTATGGAGTGGGGCTTAAAATGTTCAACATTTATTTTAAACCTTTTCAATAAAATCATATTATCCAATTAGTGGTTTTATTGGCCACTAGAGTTTCTAATGGCTTCTTTGTGGCTTCTCTTGTTTTTTGAGAGGTGATGAAAATTATGATATAGAATAAATCAAAGGGTGATAAAAAAATCGTTATTATGTATGTTACCTCCACATTGTGTTATTACTTTAATAAAAGAACCTAGTGTAATAATTTACTCGACATAATCTTATTGAATCTTTCCCTGCTTTACATTTTTTGGGACAGATTGATAGTAATATACTTAAAGTAATAAAACGCGGAGATATGACGTGAAACTAACAGTTTGCGTAGTTTTTTTATAACAACTGCTTAAAATAGAGTAATGAAATCGATAAAAAACTTAATTTTGACCATGGTTCCAACATATTATTTGTACTTTCACTAAACTTATAAAAGAACAACCTAGTAAAATTGGTTTAGATTAATCACTTACGCTATTAAGTATTTCGATAAATATTGTTCTGCCAACCAACGCCACCACAATTGGCTATTAGTCTCTATGACTAATTCGAGGGCACCAGCAGACTATCGCATCGCGAGGCTTTTTGACCTCCACTGAATCGGTCCCCAAATTACCTCCAAGTCAAGACACGATTGAATCTGTGCCCTTGTGCCCTTTCTATGAAATATAAGGGTTCAAACTTCGCCGGCCATAAAATGATACAATGTCGCCCGCCATTACAGCTCGGAACTTTTTAACGGCATACTGAACCTTTTACTCTTGATCCAAAGACGAAATTCAGACGTCTGCCGTATCGACATAAATACATCAAATGACTGCATTGATAAAGTGGTGTTAAGGTGCAAGCTGGTTTTTTTGTCGAAATATTTTATGACTACAGGAGTTGGCGTGGTAGCCTCAAAATCACAAGTCCTTGTTATTTTTAAAACGCACTTTTGTTTATTAAAACATAAGAAATAATTTAAATTGAATTTATGGTGCACGAAGGGTTAGTACTCAAGTTAGTACTATTAGGTATTTTCTTCTGTAACAGGTGCAAAAGTGAAGAAGGTTATTAATGCTGGAACAAAAGTATTGCCAGATATAAAATAAAATATTTCTTTTAAGTAGTGTTACTATTTATTTAGAAATATGTTTGTCTCAAAGACTTTCTTTATTCACTTAGCACGGCACGCTAAATAACACATCAGAGAAATTTCTATGGGACAGGGTACTTTCTCGTAATTTCTCGCTTTAATAAACTATCCTGTCCCGCCCCAAGGTGGAGCAGCAAGATGTCGAAAACCAAAATGAATATAAATATGTTTCGAAAAGGTTTAAATATAGAATGTACTTACAGCCAGGCCGACAAGCAGAAGAGATGGCATGGCCATTATGGCCAATGCACAATAGGTTCAATTAGTGAAAATACTGGTCATTGATACAACAACCAACTAATTATTTACTCATATACGTATATTACTTATTCACTTTACTTATAATACAAAAGTACATAATATTTACATATTCACGGTTAATATTTACATACATGTTAAGATCTTGAGTTTGGGAGGAACATAATTGGGGAGATCCTAAAGAATAAAATATGGCAATAGGGAAAGTGAAAATGAAAATTTAGACTTCTAGATATCTAAGAATCATGATATTAAAACGATTCTCACGATAAAGGTTTTACAATCCATGTAAATCACGTAAAGGCTGACCAGAAAAATAAAAAACCTCGCCATGTTGTGGGTTTTTTATGGATCTAATTTTACTTTGATAATTGTTGCCTTAAACATAAAAATATACATGTGGCGTGCTAAGAGCAGGTTTTTTTTCTGGTCAGGCTTTACGTACTTATAACTGCATTTCTCGTATGCCCTGTGCCTCCAATGGTCGAAATAACAAGTTTATTGCGGAGCAAAAGGGAGCCAGAAAAGAGGAATCAGTTATTGCTGTAAAATCACATACATTAGCATGTTTCTCTTGGAAAAAGAGGAATATAAACAGCTTATTCCACTCCTAGTTGATCCATTCCCATTCTATCAAGTGACGCCTCGATTCCGACTGGCTATTGGAATGCAAATGTAATCATCTGTGTTCGAACAAATTTCTCCACCATTCGCCGGGAAAAACGGAATATTTCAATCAAACTTTATATTCGTAAACCGTTTGGTTCGTCCTTATCTATTTATTTTAACTTTGGAATCCCTCAAGGCTTTAAGATGGTATTAGGTTCGTTCCAATCAAAGAACGGACTGACACAATGTACTTCACTAAATTGATTTTTCTTTGAACAAAATAAAGACAGGGCAACGACGTGGATTTTAAAGTTTTAACTGTAGTTATATGAAGCATAAAAGTTATGTGTTGAATTTCGAAGTAAATGTTTACCAAGTTTGGACTATACGCCAGTCAGTATACCTTTTCCTTTGACATTAATAAAAATTACTAATGCAAAACCTATATACATATTGATGACTTTGGGTGCAAAAGAATAGGTGACTTATACCACATAATTTTATACTAAGAATAAATGTTATAGGCTACGTTTTATTATGGAAAAAACACACACTTTAAGCGAGTGAAACTATAGTCATACAGTAGCTAAAAATAAAACAAGATGATTGAAGATATGAAGAATATCTAAATCAAATTTGCTCTTGGCAAAAATATACAATACGTCGTATTTGTTTATTTCTCAAACATTTTATTCGATTAATTCCTCGGCAAGGTGGAAGTGCTTACACCTATTTATTTTCTTAACTACATTTTTATTTATAACACTTTTTATGTATAAATCTCTATTAAATAAATCAGAATTACTCGTAATTACATTCATGATGAGTTCGAAAAATACGTTTAAACTTTTGAACATGTACGCGGTAAAAATCGAAACGAAGACTCTGTAGCGACTGTCAGCACCAAACCAACGTAGTCTGTGTAATATATTTTAAAGTGCTAACACAATCGATTGTAATAAATCTTTTGAGTTCATTTTGTCTCTGGTTTTTTATCTTATTGAAAGGTAATGTAGTGAAATCTTATTACCCGATTCAAAAGTATTTCATTACATTACGTCCTCTTTCTCTTTGAGCATTAATTTTTATGAATTTGAAACCGAAAATATTTATTTAATTTTGGAAAAAAAGAAGTTTTATTTGAACAGGCTGTTTATGTACTTAAAACTTATGTACGTGCCTACTTTTCAAGTGCGATCTAGGTATGCCAAGATTTGTTTTATAAATAAACGTGTTCTATCCGACTCTTCCAACATGCTTCCAACCAAGGTAAATATTTACACGTCTGTAGTTAGAACAAGGTAGAACAAGATATGTTATTGCTATCACGTGCTATCACTTTTTATCACTATTAAGGTACTAGGGGCAAATAATATGTTTAAACATGATCAGTACGTAAATCTTCCAAGCCCGATGCTAATTGAGACGGCTTGCATGCGACACAATATTTTTTCAGTATTGTTAGCGGCAGATTTGAACAAGATGTCATTTGGTACAATTGCGCGAAAAATTGATACTCGTAGCAAGATGTATTATTTTCCCTTCATGCTAAATTATTACCTCCGTTCGCTTGCTTATCTATGCCTATTTTTTTTTTACCACTTGCATTCACAGCTTATGAACCCAAATTAAAGATACAATAATGCAATGTAGTCTAAGAAATTATGAGACATCAATAATTTTCGGACAATGCGGGCAATGATTGCTTGTTGACTCTTGCGAGAAGACTTTTCTAAGTAGCAGTGGTGGGCTTTGGGGTAGATATGAATGAATTATGTATTCAGCTTATAATATGAAATAAATAATATAATTTGTCTAACATATCTTCCAGTATTATCCAAATCAAGTCTTAGTAAAAGTTTTATTACTATAAATTACGAACGCACCGCCACTAGAGTCTCAGAGCCCTGTTCCAAGAATGTTTGTTTAGCCAAACGTATTGCTAATAAGTATCGGGAATTCGAACTACATAAATAAACTGATTGATAGCAGTCTGTAATATTACTATACTACTATAAGTAAACATAAATATATAGTCTCCTCTAATGGTCTGAGAATAAAATTAGAATTTTCTTTTTAACACTGACTACTTCAGATAGTTAATCTATCTGTTATCCAAGCGTTATCCTAATAATACAATTTTGCAGTTACTTTAATAAACGATAACACATAGACTACTCTAGGGAGCCAGAAAACAACGCGCGCAGCTACTACATATCCAAAGGCCAGTTGCACTCCGCAGTGGAGGTGTTAACGTGAAAATGGCGACGACACCGGCTAAAAGCCATTAAACTTGAAACTGGATCGAGTCTGTATCAATAAGCTACATGACATGATCCGCTGGGAAATTAAAACAAACAATTTTGCACACAATCAATCAGGCAACAGGGATTGTTTTTGATCCCATGTAAATTACATGTAGAGATCTTTTTAGTCCTTATTTTTGCTGAAATTACTTTGAACACCTGCATCTGCTTGGAATTATGGATGATGAAATGAAAAATAATTTATTCCAGACCATCGTCCAGTAATAAAGAAATATACAAATGTCATGAGATTAAGATTGGAGATACCTTTAGTTTAAAATAATGAGTAGGTATCTTATATGTACCTATATTTGGTGATTATGAGTTCCACGCAAGTTTGACTCGTCAATTTTACGACTAGACTACTAGGATCAGGTAAACTCACGATTTTAAGTATTTTGCAACATAGAAATATGTTATAATTACAATGCCCTTAACATGCCGGGGAAAGATTCATTAGTGATTTTCTTTACAGAATTTACAACAGTCTCGAACTTGTAATGAAAACGAACGGCTTACCACTCCATTTATTTCGTTTCCTGAACTTTTTTCTTTCGATGCAAAAGTATTAAAATATTTGTTTAAAAATGGATCAAGGTTACATTCGTAAAATATATTTCGGTTTTCAATGTGAGGCGTAAAAATGGTTCATCGTTTATGATTGCATCAGTTAGATAATTGGTAATCTTATTATATTACCGTAACTGAAGTAAAAACTGATCAGATAATTTCATCTGCTGAAAGAAAGAAGCCACAACACAAACTCGACAAACTCAGATTGATTTACCTATGTATTGAAATCTCCACTCAGAAAGAATACGATACAATCTACATCTCGTCTACTCTACAGCAGAATACTGCGCACCTGTTTGGATGAACTGCGCACACGTGGCTAAAGTAGATGTTGAACTTAACCACACCATGAGGATCATTTCGGGCTGTATCATGCCAACGCCTGCTTTCTGGCTACCGGCTTTAAGCAGCATTGCTCCACCAGGCATCCGTAGGAAAAAATGCTTACAATGGGAGTTCACCAAAATGTCCGACAATACATTGTTGCCTATCCACGAAGACCTGGACGATCTCAGGAGCTGCCGACTTCAGACCGGAACCCACCAGCCAAAACTTTTCATACATATGACCCGACATGGAAAGATAGCCAAGAGTGGATGAAAGAATGGGAAGCCCAGAAGCACAATGTGAACAATAATTATAGTATATTTGAGTTTAAGGTACAGGAGCGGCCCAAAGGGTTTAATGAGAGGCGGCAGTCTTGGTACCACTTTGAATCGTCTGAGGACTGGTGTCGGCAACTGTGCGTACCTGTGGCACAAGTGGGGGTGGAGCGAGTCAGCGGCGTGCGAGTGCGGAGATCCGAAGCAGACCATACAACACATGGTGTTCGAGTGCCCAATCACCAGATACAATGGACCAGTGGAGAATCTCATAAACCTTACTAGTTTTATTTAAATTGTACTTTTATATTGTTCTTTTTATGTATCCAGTGTGTAATTGTATGCCATACGATAAATAAAATAAAATAAATAAATACATAAATAGAAGCACAGATAATTAGTAATACTTGTATTAGAAGTTAAATTACACAGATGATTTGTTTTTGGTCTCAAAAAACTTACAGACAGACTCAGACTCAGACTCGGTACAGACTCATCGCGTAAGTAGATACTAAATAACTCAAATTACGACCAACGAAACTACCAGTAAACCCTCTAACTCAAAATAAACCTGAACATTCTTTTTAGGACGTCAATTTTCGTTTATTACAAAGATTAAACTCACCTATAAAACATTGACCTAGAGATCCTTAGATATCAATGGATACATTTTTTTCTAAGTACTTTTGTGTCTGATATTCTGAACGCTGATGTTAAAATTGGAAAAAATTGTGGGACTCAAACGAAATATATACAATACAATACAAAATACTTTATTAATACAAAAAAACACAAAAGGAAACAATTAAAAATACATACAGGAGTCAGAAGGCGGCTTTATTGCTACTACGGTTACCTGCATAGGTGCAGTCGTATCACGTACTCTTATGCTTTCAAATTACTTTTTTCCTTAAAAGCATGTCTCTCTTTTTTGAACAGTCTACGGTACTTAATTTAATATTTTAGTTTAAAATACTTACCCACAATGCATTTAGAAAAAATATTGTTATTTCAAAGTATAAAAGTTTAAGAAAAGGAGACGCGCGGTCTCCTGAATTGAAAATTGGGACCTTTGCTGTATTGGAGGCAACGAATTCATATAACAATTCAAACAAAAAGGAAAAAATTAAATACACTCAAAATTATCTTGTAATGATGTTTTTTACAATGATCTCGAAAAACAGAAACACAACTTAGCTATTCAAACCGGATGAAGAGCTTAGTAAAGTTTAAACGAGCGACCATCGGATAAATGGGTCTCATGATGTAGGACGATTCCCTCCTTCAAGTGCAAAATCATAAGATTTACATACAACTGCAATGCAATGTATATTATGAAAATTCATGTTTTCGGTTAAAAAAAACTTAGCCTCTGCAGGTCATTTCAAAAGTCTTACAAAATTCAAGTGCTCTTTATAGACCTAAATTTATATTAAAATTTATGTACATTCAATGTTATTTAAGCTCGATAGGTACGTTATATTTTAGCATATTAGTAGGTATGAAAAAATATTCTGACTGAAATTAAAATGCAAACAATATTTCTGTTATCACACGTGTTGCTTTAATAAATGGTTTAAATGTAATTTTACGTACCCTGTGGATTAAATAAAATCGCTGTGGTTTAATTTCTTAAAGCTACAACCACCAAATAAACAAAAAATAAACTCATCGTATTGCTGAATTTCAATGGAATAAATTTTATATAACAAAGACTATAAAAGGACATTTAGAAAAATGGACATTTTAATATATACGAGTATGTATCTGATCAAATTGTACTTATGTGACTGGAAATTTTATTATTAGTATCAAGACAGCACTGATTTTATACTAGTTTATCCTGTTTTTTTTTTAATTTCAAACTTATGTCTAACCAAATAAAAGAAAAGAATTTCATCAACTAATATTTAATGATTAATTTACATTTCAAACTGGTTGTCATTATGGACAAAACTTAGCGAGTTTGTAAATAACCAGCGTTATGTAAATATTTCAAGTCCGTTTAAGTAGATCTTTTCAACTTTTTGATAAATTATTTATATTATTGATTTAAGTTTTTAAGTTCGAGTCAAGTTTTATCTACGAGTACCTACTTAGATAAATTAAGTCCGATTTGGAAAATAAAATTTTGAGACGATGTTTGAATTTTATGGTCTACTAGTCTACAAGAAACTTTACAAATTTATTGTTAGACGAATTGAAATCGAAGAATTCTTACTAAGAAATTTACAACGCTTTTATATAAATAAAACACAAACTTTATACAAAATGACTATCAACATGTTTACCCCCAAAAATCAACCTGTTCTTTAAGGTAATTCCCAATCCAATCGAAGCGGTACCCTTGCCTTGTTTTCACAATCCGCTGATTTATAAATCCACGAGTAACGAACGAAGTTTTACTATAAATAACTACACTTTATGAGTCTACTTTGCAGATTTATTTTTAGACAAGTAGGCACTTTTTTGGTGTATGTTGATTAATTCTTAACCAACTTTCCAAACACTCGCCAACGTAAAAAACAAAATATTTTTTTCACAAACTGTACCTACTTTGTTAGCAACTGAATGTTAGGCCAAATCGTTTCTGTCTGTAGTTATACGAGTAGTATAATTTATTATCTATGTATTTGTAACCGTAGCGATATATGACTCACAGGTTTTCTATTCTCATGAAAAAAATCTCCATGATTAATAAAAACACTTGCATCGTAATACGAATACTTTTTAATACAACTTGATAGGTTACGTGGTGACGTACGGACAAGTAGTACTTATATCATCCTTGCGTAAGGTTCAATCCTTCATTAGCCTTCAGAGGACAACGAACTCGAAAATCCCACAGTATTTTTTCATGACATGTCCATTTCCAAAGTTCTCTTTTCCCTTTATTAAATATTTACAACAAATTATTCACAATTTATTAAAGATAAAAATCTTTTAAAATCTCTACGACCAAATCAGACGTCCTTACTTCAAAAATAAATTAAATATGATGTTCTCAACAATTTAAAATAATAAATTTAATATAGAGAACTTTTTGAAACAAAGTGATGTGCGATACATTTTACTTTTATTATTTAAAATTTGAATTAAAGAGCTTTTAAGTTGTTATTTTAAAGAAGAAACAGTAAACTTGTAAAAAGTTAATTTATTCAATATTGTAGAAGCAACGAAGTGCTCCGCTTACAGATGTAAGATGTAAAATATGTAGATACGTGATATTCATCCATAAGAATGATAGATAATACACCACAATTGTGTGTACTAATAACACCATTTAACACCAGCTAACAATATTACACATATACAATACCAATTAAGCAAATTAACAAACAAAATAGTGCTAACTCAATGTAACGAACATCGGAACCCCGACGACGTCAGAATTCTATTATTAGAAATTTGATAGTTTGTTTGTTTGTCTCTTTACGCGTAGGTACAGCTGAATTATGATGTTATACAAAGATAATTTAAAAATGTATAAAACCTCCTTCAAAGAGCATATCCTTCACTAAAAGGAAAAATAAAACATATATCCATTTAATATGCTTGTTAACATCTACACTAATATTATAAAGAGGAAAGATTTGTATTTTTGTGTGTGTGTGTATGTGTGTATGTTTGTAACGAATAAACTCAAAAACTACTGTGCCGATTTCAAAAATTCTTTTACCATTAAAAAGCTACATTCACCCTAAGTAACATAGGCTATATTTTATTTTCAAAAAGATTAGGGGTACTTACTAAAACTTCAATAATTTAACCCAAGGTGTAAAAAAATACCGAAAATATTCCTAATAATTGAATGGGCTCCGAAACTACTCAACCGATTTTGGTAAAACTTGGCACAAAGATAGAATAGACCTTGGAAAAGAACATAGGCTATGATTTACCGCGGGAAAATTTCTTATTCTATTATACTAAATTTTTAACTACTAAATTTTTAAAGCGGGCAGAGTTGGCACAAAGATAGAATAGACCTTGCGGAAGAAAATATTATGCTAACTTTTACCGCGGGAAAATACCTCATTCCCACGGGAAAAACTATTAACGCGGGCGGAGCCACGGCGGGAAGCTAGTTTATTATAATTATAATTGATCTGATTTCAGGGTAGGCTCGAGGCCCTCGGTAGGGACATATATGAGCTGTCAATGATGATGAGGTACGGAATGACATCGTGTAAACAAACATGTGTAGATATTGTTATTTATAATTACACTTATAAACTTAATTTTTAAAATCGGTTCGAATCTATAACTAACACACACAAAAAACATGTACGCGTCGGGTTGAGAACCTCCTCCTTTTTCGATGTGTCGGTTGAAAATGGTAACTGATGCTGAGCTAAGGTAAAATTTATTAAACATATACAAGGTGTAACTAATTGATGCATGAACCTGTAGTCCTGTACAGTAGGAATTGAATTAGTACATAGGCTACCTTTTAGTATCGGAAATTTTTTATTCCGTCAGAAAGTATTATATACTACAAAAATAACGACAATTTTAAATAAAAATGTTTGTGTCAATGGCCAAGTATTTACGTATAAGTTCTTCATCACATAACTAAACTAGTAGAGCAATTTATTAACGTTGTAAAAATATACATTATTAAAATTATATTGTCATTAACGTAATCGTACTAAGCGTAGATTTTAACTAGAAAAAAAACTAACTCATAATTTTTGCAAATTTTTGCTCGTACCCATGGTTTTATATATGTTACGGCTAAAATTCGAAGTGCGGCTGAACCTCGGTTTAGCCGGCTAAAACTGGGTGCAGCCTGGGACGGTTGGTTAAATCTAGAATTTACCCATCGTTTTTAGTTACACCTAGTTATCATATCGGCTAAACCTAGATGTAGCCAAATCCTAGTGGCTAGAGTTGGTTGTAAACAAGTCACAGTACCTATATATGGGTAGAGTTAGTTACCAATTTGCTATTTGCTTGAACCATATACTGAAGTACGAGAAGAAACAAGTGCTAAGTGAGAGAAATAGTTTAGAGGAAAACCATTATAGTGATTCTCCGTATATACATTAAGCTTTTGGTTGTCTCTAAGGAGGCACGTGGGTCGTAAAAATACCGAATCATGCGGGTAATTCTGCGGCGAGTTTACTGCTGTGTGGTCGCCCAGAGCGTTTTCTATAAAAACATTTTAATGTGCGTGCACCGTGAAAACATACGCAGTACGTATGAACGGGAAGCCATTTTGCTTAACGGTCATGTTTATAGGAAGATAATAAAAACAACCGGTATTTTGTTTATTTGGGAAGATTGTAGACATAAATATGTATAAGTATATGACTTTGTCTGGCCTTACATAAAACTCGTCATAAACGACGAATCGATTTGTACCATTATTCGTAATATTTAATTATCATTGATCTACCACACAAGTTCTTTTTTTTCAGATTACCTATAACTTCTAATACCTAGGTAATTATTTCCCAAATAGAAAATTGTTTACACCAACTTCTAGAAAAATTCATAATCCTTCAGATTAAAGTCTGTGAAAATGGTTTAATTAAATCTTTAATTAATACATACCCACATACATATTGCTGGCTGGCTGCGCCACATGCTATGCTATGCATTTGCTTCACTTCCTAATTTCCTCTCAAATAAGATTGTTTTTAATACTCTATATATATATTATATTCTAATTGTTATCATTAAATGAGAATAAAAACTTCACTTACATTATGTACTTTAACCCTTTTTCTTTTATTTTAAATGCACAGGAAAAATGATATAAAGTCCGATAGAAACAAAATTATAGAAATAAAAAGATTCAGTATTCAAAGTTATAGATCCGGATTTTATATCAAAGATTTAATATAATGTCAGTTACAAACAGCTTACGCCTTCAAATAAAAGGTTGTTGCTGTTTAAAATAAAGCCTTCAAAGCGCCTCTATCGCGCTGAAAATTTCTCTCATTAGTTATTTTAAATAACCTGCTCTTGAAATTGTGCTTTTAATTTCCTTTTCATAAGTACCAAGTAATTACGTATCTACTTACGTGCATAATTTATGTTTATATGTGGTTTTAGAATTCATCACCCTACGTAGGTATTACAAAGAATTTTCAAGTTAGTTTTATATCATAAATGTCATAAAAGATTTTTCTTGTATCATGAATTTCATAGAAGATTTATTGCCACGCGTCGGAAAGTCAGACTAAAGTAAGAGAAAAGTGATGACTGATCAGATTAGGCAACAGTTCGGGTTGTTGCTTTGCTCAGTAGTGTACAGATTTTCTTTTCCTTTTAAGAACCACGTATTATTTACTACGAATAAGTACCTATTCCAAATAGTTTAGGTCAGCTGGTAAAATTTAACTAGCTCCCTTTCCTTTTTTGATCCCTCATCATTATAATCCGTTTAGCTGTTTATTCGTGGAAGCATAACAGACACAACATACATCATTTTCTTTTTAGGCAATTTCATACATAAATTATAAATTAAAATAGGATTTATTTAAATGTAATTCTTGAACATTTAGTATATTTTTTACCAGTCGACAAAAACTTGACGTTTCTCCGTGGCGTATTTTTATTTTTCTGCAGTTTTTTACCGACTTCAAAAAAGAAGGAGATTCTTAATTCGACGCGTATGTTTTTATTGTCCTTTTTTATACCATCGTAAAATGTTTGCAGTCTATTAGTATGAGATAAATAAATAAAGTTTAATCTATTTTCTAACTAAACTAAAATAACTAAATACCTAATTACGTCACTACTCACGATCCTAATCATTCAATATCAATATGATAGTAATAAGAATATGTTTGAAGATGTGGGCTTGCCAAAGGCAGCTTATTGGGTAACCATAATATAAGTATATTAGATTGGATTATGCCATTTAATCTCAGCGATAATATTTTTATGTTATTGGCAGTAAGGGATATTAACATCATTTCTGGTCACCTTACCTCTTGATTTTAACCTTTATAACGGAATTCAAGAATTCGATTATTTATCACAGGTTTAATAAAGATATTATGAAGTCAAAAATTTAAGCTTTGATTATCCCGGAATATTGAACACCTCTCATTTGATGTGACACCCAGTTGCGTTTTAGGCGAGTTGACGTGTAGACCAGTTGCGTTTTAAACCAAGTGATACTAACCCATAACAAGTGGCCTATTGTTTCAAATTGTATTACACTTCCGTTTTTCTGTCACGGATTTACATGCGTGTATTAAACAACTCAAACGGTCTAGTCGGTCGGTCGGTCCTTAAAAACTAAACATTTTCCTATGAATTATTTTGTGGATTGATTGGTTAATCGAAAGAGCTAAGATCATAACAATATTATAATAATTTACGACTTGTTTATGTAAAATACCGTAAACTAGAGTGTGTTTTAGCAAAAGCTGGCAAAAAATAGACTACCGTTTATACGAGGCCATTTGTTCTATAGTGTAGGTAGAAATATTGTAAATTATTGACGTAGATAAAAGCTATTGGGAACCAAGTGGAAGAAACGCTATCAAAATCTTATTGTATGTCTGTCTGTGAGTGCCACAGTAGTCAAGGCCACAGGTAATATAATATTAGTTTACTAGTACCACAGCTGAATCCTATTGTGACAAATATGTATATTTTGGAGATATGCATTATGGTGATTTTATATTGTAGGATAACAGAAAGGCAGTTTGTCATTTGTTAAGTACCTATGTCCTATTTGCTAAGCCACCGCCTACAATCTGTATAGTCTGTGTATAAGGTACAAAATGATGACAATCCCTGTAAATTTCTTAGAATCTCTCACCCTCGATGAACAAGAATTTCATTTCGCACATCATTTCCCTTAGATTACAAGCGCTAAGTAAATGTCGTGTTTCTACCTATGAAAGAAGACTCCCATTAAAGAGGTAATGTTATTATATGTTACAAATATTCTACAAAATATTATATAAGTACAATATTGGGAGAAGTATATACATTACTAGCTCTCCGCCCCGCGGCTCCGCCTGCGCTAACAATTTTTTTCCGAGCGAATGAGAGATTTCCCGCGGTAAAAGGTAACCTTTGCGTTATTCTGATGTATAAGCTATATAACTGTGAAGTTTATTTAATATCTATAAAGTTGTTTTGAGCGAAAGACACATACATCCATGTTCGCAATTTTTTTTATAATATTATTTTATTTAGTTTTTCACATTTTACTAGTACTCAATAGTTGCAAATCCATATATTTTCCTGTTTTTTAAATTCTACACACTTCTTAAAACAAGAGAGACCTAGGTCTTTCAAGTATACGAATCTCTTTTTTAAAGACAGCTTTATAGAGTTAAACTTATCTAGGTAGGCGGAAACAATCTCAAAATAAGAGTAGAAAAAGAATTTCAGAAAGTAAAAACTTACAGTTAGAAAAATACCTGCAG
The DNA here is from genome assembly GCA_948473455.1 of Teleiodes luculella. Lineage (NCBI taxonomy): Eukaryota > Metazoa > Arthropoda > Insecta > Lepidoptera > Gelechiidae > Teleiodes > Teleiodes luculella. The sequence continues at coordinate 7,205,416 of OX419589.1, forward strand.
ATGTCTTTAGGTAAATAACGTATTCATCTCACCTTGGCCTTTTAAAAGTTATTATGATATAAAGTGGTCCCCTGTGTAACATTCTACAATGGTAAGAAAAAAATACAGAGAATGTTGTTGACCGATGAAAAAAATACAGAGCATATCCGAAACTTCCCTTAAATTTACCTTTCTTCGTAACGAAGTTTTCTTTCACCTAAGCCGTCCTTAATCTGGTTTGAGTTACCCACTTTCCTACCTTTTTTCAGTGAATGTTTATCGTATAACTTTTGGGTTCAAAAGTTAGGGCGAAAGTTTGTTCAAAGCAATATTTTGCAACGATTTCTTTCTATAACTTGTTTAGGCCTCTTTTTAGTCTTCTTTTTTAATCTTTATAACTAAAGCAATTTTTCAGCAATTACAAAAATTATATCAAATTGTTTTAAATAAATTTAAATACTGAGAAAAAGAACACTTATTTGTAAATATTACCATCAGCTTCATCAAAGTTACACGTAGCTAGTTTAGATTTAGCTTTCATCCCTGACACTCCGCCCACTCTAAGATTTTCCTATGGGAATGAGGGGTTTTCCCGCGGTGAAAGGTAGCCTATTTGTTATTTTGATAAGCTAAGATAAAATATAATCTGTATTATTGTAAAGATTCATTCAAATGAATCATTCAGAAGTTTTTCCGTAAAAGAGTAACAAACATCCATTCATACATCCGGCCTTCCTCACAAACTTCGTGTTTATAATATATGACTTATGCGAATTACTTATTTTTAATTTATAAATCCCTGTCCAATGTGCGAATTGCATCAGATTGTGGTGCATAAACCCCACTTTGCCTCAATTACCCGAGTTTCCCTGTCCTACACAAAGATTCCTTTAATTAGTCAGGTAATTGAAATTGATGAGTAAAGTTTTAGAGCCGCTCAATGCTCGTGCCAGGTTCAACTTAATAGGGATTTCGTGTAACTAAAATTTATTCACTGCTTAGTCGAACCGAACAGCTTGTCGATGAAGAAACAACATTCTGTTATAAACTACTTATATGTATACTCTAGAATACGTATTCTTTGCCCTCACAAAATTTTAGTTTCTTGAATGGTTTAGTTAAATTTTGATTCGAAAATCTGTACGCTCACCCTTAACCCAGATGATGAAATCAACGAGGGGATCACCATTATTTGCACTTGTAAGTATGTCGTAAGAAAACAAGATAAGTTGGCCATCGCTTGGTTGCAATTCATCCGATGTATGTGATTTGAGACGTTCGGCATGCTGACCAACATATATGAAAGTGTCGCTTGTGGTTACACGTTCCACCAGAAAATTTAATTAATCCAGGCCCAAAAAGTTCACGAAACATTGCTGGAACGCCTGCAACATACTCTGGTCGGTCATTTTTGAAGCAGGATATAAATTTCCATTTTCTATTTTAATTTATTATTCATGGGTCTCATTAAAACATTAGTGGAATATTTATGCAAGGTGTAAGTGGAAGCTAAGTAAAAACTAAACAGACACGCTCAATTTTGAGCAACATTCCCAAACAACTTTTTCCGGAAATGAAAACAAATTTAAACTTTAATTTTTATATGTTTTTCTCTTTTTTGGTAAAACCGATATTTTCTTCTTTTTTTCTGCACCTTTCTTCGAAGAGACAAGCAATATTCTGGCACAAGGTCAGTATTAAGATTTCTCCGTGACAGTACTAACCGCTCGCAGTAAAGTTGCTTTTACAGTGAAGTCATAAATTCCACGAAAAGGTTTCAGTGAGCAGCCCTCGGTATCGCGATCTTCAAAGTTCCTTCCATTTGGTGTACAATGGCGTTCATTAGAATAAATTCACGATGGGAAATTTGTCGTGCTTCGTATTGTGTTCAGGTATTTGAAATTTCTCGAGGCGAATTGTTTTATGAAATTAATGTATTAGAGGGAAAACATTTGCTTACGGATGAATTCTTCGTACTAATACATTTATTAATTTTAACGAATAAGCGATAATCGCGGGAATTTAGATTTCATTTCTAACTTTTTTACGGTTGTAATAGGCCCCGCAATGAAAGGTAGGAAAAATTGGTTTCATTCATTTTTGATTAGGACACTGAAATCTTAATCTATAAAATATCAACATTTCATTAAAATTGTCTGAAACCACTGTTTTCTTATACTTTATAAGTTGCACGATGCTTTTTACTTTTCATTACCCTGAGTAGTCTGACTGATTTAGAGCTATTTTTAAAAATCATACTGTTTATTATGAGTTTACATAGCAGCAGTTCTGGTATATTATAAACCTCCCAGAAATGTTTCTATTTAAACTCTAAGATTATAAATATCTACTTCCACATTTTTATCTTAACAAAAAGTTTGTATGCTAAGTAGATCTCCGTGTACGTACAGTTGTCAACCAATAACGTCATGCACGCACATTCTCCCATTTTGTCTGACCCACAAAACGCCATCAAGCCCGAGGACATTTAGTTTATCTAGTCTCCAGGGGGCGGCAATTATACCGCAAACTGTTTGGGTGGGAGGGACGCGTTCTAGCCTAAACAAGTAACGCAGGTAAATGAAACTACCTACCTCGACAAATTACAATGAAATGATAAAATTGTGAAGTTCTCGTATCATTGTTTTGTCCCCACTACGGTGCTTTTAAATACCGTCATATAATGTAATGTATACTGAAATGCGCACGTCTTGTTTATGATGACATACCTATGAATTGTCTAGCATAAAGAAAAATTTACCTGGCGATTATTGGATCATCCATCCATCAATAAAACATCCTATTCGAAGGCTCCGGAAACGAAATAATTAGTATGTTAGCAGCTGGTACAGCTTAATGATTTTTTAAATTAAAGTAAGTTGCATGTTGTTTACCTTGTTCAAATACCTCGGTAGGTAATTCGTGGGAGTACAAAATAAAAAAGCAAGTTTCCTTTAAACAACAACCATCTCTATCACAAAGCTCTAGCGCCAGGTTAAAGTAGTTCAATTTAGTCAAGACTGTTTCTGCGTCACTTTCGTGACCGGAACGGAACAAAATACCTGAATAAAAATAAAACAAATTAAAGTTGTGTTTAACCTAAGATATGTAAGCTATGTAAGCGAATATTAAAATCTTTTTATATTCCAAACGAACGGTAAACTTATCTTGTAAGTTCTTTTTATATTTTGTACGCAGCGAGATAGCATTCATCGCTTCACACATAAACCTTACTAGGTTTTACAGGGGAGCGTTACTGATTTTTTTTAATGTAAATTTTTGTTTTGAACAATAAAAAAAAAAACAAAAAAAACATTAATTATTTCTGACAAGTCAAAACTTCACTACTTCTCATCTTTGCTTAAAAGTTTATCGTAAAAAATATAAAATCTGTTATAAAATTCAGTTCTAGCTCTTAGTAGAGGCAATGTGGCTACTCTGATTACGTAAAATATTTTTTATCTAATGCCTATCAGATATTGTTTTTGCGTACCTATCAAGTACCGATCGTAACAAAAAATCTCCAAAAACGCAAAATTGTTTATTCATCAAAGGTTAAAGGAAAACACTCAATGAACAAATTTATAAATTTTGTTCAAAGTATTATGATGTTGAATCATATAAGAGCTAATTAATTTAAATATAAATTTGGTATACAAAACACAGTTAGAGCCTATCAAAATAAAGTGCGAAAATCTGAGCAGAAAACAATGTATGAAACATAAAAAAGGAACAGATAGAAACATCATTAATTATGACGATAATATACATGAAATACATAGAACTAGCAATGCAAAAGGTACTAATTAAATAAACTAACAATCAAATCTCTTAATGAGCAGTGAAGTTTTACAGTACTAAATTATCTTCAAGGTGTTGCTAATCATCTTTCTTTCCCAGTACTTCCAATATAAAGGAAAATGTTGCAAGTACACTGCCCAACAATAAAAAAACCCATGGCACTACGACGCGAGACTTGAATTCTGCATTATAGGATTTGCGTGATTGCGTCAGTTTGTTGTAATACTGAATAATTTCGGCATGATGGTCTATCAGACCATGTTCCCGCAGTCGAAGAGCGTGCAACTCCAATGCTGATAACAATGGAAAACCTTTGTAGAAGTAGAACACGAAAATTGCTTTTACAAATGGTTTTTCTAAGCGATATATTTCAGAATCTTTTGTACGGAATAATGCTGAGTTGAATTCGTATACACTTTCACTTGTAATTGTATAAAGCTCATAAGATTTGCTAACTTTTTCCATACTTGGTACTAAGTCATAACATTCATTTTCGCTGGTTTCAATCGATATATTGGAATACACGTAAAAAAAATTGGTTAGCCTTGACATCACACAAGGCCTTAATTTTGCATTGAATATATCTTTTTCTGTAGATATTTGAAAATCATAACTGGGGTGTGTTGTTAAGCTCATTAAAATCGACTGGTAGAAGGAGTTGATAAAAAATGCAAAGCTAATCCATACGATTAAAAATAATTTCACCGCAAACTTTTGGTTGTGAACACTAAAGCCGTGAAGTAAAAGACTGTCCCACATCTTGAGCAACAAAGCTACTTTGTATTTTGGTTTGATCATGACGATCAACAACACGGTGCTTGATGCAAATGCTAAGATAAGCATAATCCATACTGTGTGTTGAAATTCCAAATAGACATATTTCCAAGCAGGTACGTAATCAGATCTTTTAACAATATAGATCATTTGGTCAGTGAAAGCTAAATGCTGGTGAATGTAATTGAAAGCTTGACCTCGAGTATGGGTGAGAAATATGTAACCAAATAGCCCATCAGTCGTAGCATTTTGTATAAACTTGAATGAACCAATAGCTGTCATATCTTCATTAACGTCTGTGAAGTTTTCAGCAAAATCAATAAATGTATAGTTAACTTTAAAGTGCTCTAGTCTACCTAGGATCTCGAATATAAATTGCTCAGTTCCGGTACAGTATTCTTTTACAGCCAACTTGCAAGAGCCCGGCTTTATGACATATGGTGGCATATGACTCACTACTATGTTGACAGTACAATTACGTAAACTAGTTACAGCTTGCTTAAAAAAATTTGATTCTCTAGGAGAAGCACATGGACCGTATGAAATAACTCTGTCGTAGTATCGCCCACACGCAAAGTTTTTAAAAGGATCGTAAGTATAAATATCTGCTTGATTTGTTCCATTGATCAATATGGCGTGGAAAACGTGTAATTTGAGTAATTCGTTAAATATAGCTTTAGTGTCCAAAAGCTGCTCTATAATTATAACAAATCTTGCAGAAGGAGTCCAGTCAGCTTCAAATCTCAGAATATTGAATTGTGACACAAAAGTCAAGTCATCTTTGGCATTAATTAGGTAACTTTCGTTGACGGTACGCAGTTTTTCATTCGGTTTTCTAGATATTATTGATACTGTTGGTGACTCATGTAAAGCCGTAAGAATTTCACTGTCATCAGCATCCAAATCAATGTAAGTCAACGATTTTTCCTTTGTGTAATACTTTTCGACTATATTCAAAACACATTTCACTGAATAATTTTCATGGTTTGCTTTTGTTGGAAAAATGGCTGGATTACAATGTTCTTCACATATCAGGAGAACTGAGGCAAAAACAGCCAACATTTTCAGTTTTCGTAAGGTTAATATGTCATTCTAATAGTTTTATTCCTCAAAATCATGTACAAATGAAAGTCATAGTCATTTATCATTTCTACGTTGTTTATTTTATCATTAGTCTGATTATATCAGTGTACATATAAATGATAATTTAAATAACAAAATAGGTAGTCTTACATTGTTTTACTTCTCTTAAGGACATGATGCAAAGTTTTGTATCTAATTTATTTTTGTATTAATTCAAAGCGACTCGGTAACGTATCATCTACCTAGTGTCAAGTTGAGTCGTATTAAGCTTCTCCAGATAGCATTGGTTTGATCAATGTCCCGGTACCGTTTAGCAATGCGATATTTTCAGATTTCTTATGCATACGTACGTAGGTAGATACGTCTATTTTATTGTGCGACAAGTTGCTCATTGCTGCGAAGATATTCAAAAGTTGTGTGTGAAGACAACTAAGGTCTAATCACCCTGGTTCAGGCACAGAATAAAAGCGGGCGCCCCGCCCTTTTTTATAATTGTTATTGTTGGGACTATTTTGGAGCGCACTTTAATTATATATGTGGGATGTAATCGATATTTTAAGTTCAGGATGACAATTTAATCCCACGAATACGTTGTCAAATAATATCCCACATTACATAAAAATAAGTCAGTAGGTTACTATAGTTTATTGATTTTTCAACAGATGACGCCTGTTAGTATATACTTATTAAATTATAATCGAAGCGAAAAGTCCCTGCCCAAGCTCAATGATCTTAATTTTTCGCTTCGATTATAATTTAATAAGTAGGTTACTATGTTAATAAAGCATATTTGTATTGTATTGTATGTTCTTGGTATTCTACATACTTAGTCTAATGATATTAAATTTGCCATCGTTATATACTTATTTCTTGATAGTGTTTTTTTAACTATTCAAATACTTTTTACCTCTGTCATTGGGACGTTGTTAACTGAACATATATGTATTACTTAGGTAACTATTAATTTATCTATAGGTTGTTTACTTACTTTACACGTCAGACAGTTCATTTATCTTACAAAATATATGTTTAGTTTTCCATATTACCACAAAACACATCAAATAGAGCTTAAGTAATATTTATAAATTACACCGTGAAAAATTTAAAGAGCACTGTTTTTTTTCTTTATTTAATTTGCTTACTCAACTGCATTATTTTAGATAATATTTTTTTTTCTATATCAACATACACAATTTAATTAATAAAATGGTAATTTGCACCTTAACTGTACGGTTATAATATTTATGTACCTAGGTGTATTGATTTATGTTTGCAAAATACTTAAGAATTATAAAAACAGTTAAGAATCGTAATGAGGATACTATAATTAAAGAGTATAGTTTGTTCCATCAAAAACACGTGAATCATGTTTAAAAGTTTTATTGTTTTTGTGAAAGCAAATAGTAAATTGTTTTTTTTTCCAAGCAATGGGTAAAATTAATGCTCACCAAAAAAATGGTTTGCACCCGAAAAGTTAGATAAGGTATGTATTTCTTGGTGAGCATATAAATACTAGCCATTTTAAATTGACTTATGAAATGTCGCAAAGTTGACTAATCAAGCTTCACTAATTATGATACATGACGATCAAATGTTAATAGTAGGCCTTGATCAAGTGTTGCAAGGTAATCGCGCTTCTGAGGAGTGCGCTTACTTGGTAACGCGCAACGCGAGCGGCTCGAGAATACATCAAATGCGATTTTCGCTATTTAGTCCGGTCAATAAAGAAATGTAGAGTGCGTGAGCGGGAGCCTAAGCGATTTCTTCAGAAACTTATTCAGAGTGCTTAGGGATAAAACATACTAAAAGTCCCGACGTCTAGGAGGTGAGCTGGAGGGGGGAGGGGGGGTTAAAGGTCTCATTTTTAAGTTTTTCGCCAATATTACAGAAACGGTGCGTTGTAGCAAAATATGATCTTAGATAATAATAATAATAATAATAATAAATTCTTTATTCAGTAACTTCTTATACTACTAGTTTACAAATAGTGAGGAACTCCCAGTAAGTAAATAATTTACTTGTGGCGGGAGATTCCGCTCTTCCTTATTATGATTGTCACTATTTGATGAAAAAAAAACACCTCTTAATCTCCTACCGTTTGTTCCGGCCGCTCTAACTTTCCATTCTAACCTGATTTTCTACATTTCCTTATGTTTGGAAGGTTTTGTAACACCTACAACATTTCTGCCGTACATTATCACCCCTTAATACCACTATTTTGGGACAAATTTGGTCTTGGAACTAGTTCCATGTTTATTACCTTTGTCTGCCGCACATGCAATTTTTTTTTTAACCCATTTTTTATCAAGTAAGTGCCATAAAAGTTATATATTTGTAAAGCCCGTGAATGCTGCTACCCGACCTTTTTTTTTTTGTATCGATACCATTCCCATGGAAAAAGTAAACGACATTTATGTGGAAAAACTAATCTGTGTTTTGCGAATTTTGTCCTAAAATTTAGTTTTTTTGTATGGCCACCCTATTTTATAATACCGAAAATAAATTATACGTTAACGAGTTATTCGAAAATGATACCAAACTTGTCATAGTACTTACGGTTTTAGAGATATAGCGTCAACAAAAAGGGCAGCAAAATCCAACTTCACCCCCCTCCCCCCGGCTTCAGAGGGAGTACAAGTCATGGGTCCCGGTGGATTTCTACTTAGGATCACCTATTCTACAACCATGCCAAGTTTCGTCGACTCGTCCAATAAAAAATGTTCCCCATACAAACATTTCAATAAATCATTTCAATAAATCCCCTACTAAACAGTACTTCCTACATTTCAGGAGCGTGTAGTTCAAAAACGGTTAGGAATATGAAAAATTGATATAGAATAAAAGTTGTAGAGAATTTTATAAGCTTTCATTTCATCTAAGATCATATTTTGCTACAACGCACCGTTTCTGTAATATTGGCGAAAAACCTAAAAATGAGACCTTTAACCCCCCCTCCCCCCTCCAGCTCACCTCCTAGACGTCGGGACTTTTAGTATGTTTTATCCCTAAGCACTCTGAATAAGTTTCTGAAGAAATCGCTTAGGCTCCCGCTCACGCACTCTACACCCCCCTTTGAGCCATTCGTTGACCGGACTAATTGGCAGCTTTTTGAGTTTCTCGCGCTTAGTTACATAGTAAGCCTGCAAAAGTTGTTTTTATTAGCAACTATCTAAACTCGGTTCTAAAAAAAAATCACGCAGATTATTATATATTAGAGAAATATGCCTACTCTGATTACATAGGGAATTTTACCTAATATCTGTTAGACATTGGTTATGCTTATCACAATAAAAAAATCGATAAAGGCAAATACGTTTATTCATCTTAGGAATTCAATAAAATTTCCCCAAACCTTTATGGTATTGAATCATACAAAATGAGATTAAAATTAAAACAACACACACACACACACACACACACACACAACTTAGTCTACAAAAATTAATTGCGAAAATATATGCATAAAATATGTATGAAACATACAGTAGTATGAACAGACAAATACTTAGGTAATATAAATTCAAAGTTTTTTACAGTAAGCGATGTTATAGGTACTTACTAAGACACACAATCAACCCGATATCCTATTAAAGAAATCTGTGAAAGTTAACTAATACTAAAATACTTAATGATCCTAGAGATTTTGCCGATCATCTTTCTTTCCCAGTACTTCCAATATAAAGGAAAATGTTGCAAGTATACTGCCCAACAATAACAAAACCCACGGCACTACAACGCGAGACTTGAATTCTGCATTGTACGAATCGTGCGTCAGTTTGTTGTAATACTTCATGTATTCGGCATGTTGGTCTATCAGACCATGTTCCCGCAGCCGAAGAGCGTGCAACTCCAATGCTGATAACAATGGAAAACCTTTGTAAAAATAGAAAACAAAAATAATTTTCATTAATGGGTCTTTCAAGCGATAGATTTCTGAATCTTTTGTTCGAAATAATGCTGAGTTGAATTCGTAAACAGTTTCACTTGAAATCGTGTATACCTCATAAGATTTGCTAACTTTTTCCACACTTTGTACATATTCATGACAACCATTTTCGGTGGATTCAATTGACATATTGGAATATAATTTAAAAAATTTGGTTAGCCTTGACATCACACAAGGCCTTAATTTTGCTTTGAATATATCTTGTTCTGTAGAAATTTGAAAATCATAGCTTGGATGTGTAGTTAAGCTCACTAAAACGGATTGGTAGAAGGAGTTGACAAAAAATGAAAAGCTAATCCACACGATTAGAAATATTTTCACGGCAAACTTTTGGTTGTGAACACTAAAGCCGTGAAGAAAGAGACTGTCCCACATCTTGAGCAACAAAACCACTTTGCTTTTTGGTTTGATCATGACGATCAACAACGCTGCGCTTGACACAAATGCTAAGAAAAACAAAATCCATACTGTGTATTGAAATTCCAAATATACATATTTCCAAGCAGGTACGTATTCAGATCTTTTGACAATATAGATGAGTTGGTCAGTGAAAGCTAAATGCTGATGTATGTAATTGAAAGCTTGACCTCGAGTATGAGTTAGTAATATGTCACCACATAGCCCATCAGTTGTAGCATTTTGTATGAGCCTGAGTAAACCAGTAGCTATCATATCTTCATTAACGTCGGTGATGTTTTCAGCAAAGTCAACATATGTGTAGTTCACTTTAAAGTGTTCCAGTCTACCTAGGATCTCGAGTATAAACTGTTCAGTTCCGATACAGTATTTTTTTATACCTAACTTACAAGATCCTGGCTTTATGACAAATGGTGGCACGTGACTGACTGCTATGTTGAAAGTACAATTACGTAAACTAGTGACAGCTTGTTTAAAGAAATTAGATTCTCTAGGAGAAGCACATGGACCGTATGAAATAACACTGTCGTAGTATCGCCCACACGCAAAGTTTTTAAAAGGATCGTAAGTATAAATATCTGCTTGATTTGTTCCATTGATCAATATGGCGTAGAAAACGTGTAATTTTAGTAATTCGTTAAATATAGCTTTAGTGTCCAAAAGCTGCTCTACAATTATAACAAATCTTGCAGAAGGAGTCCAGTCAGCTTCATATCTCAGAATATTAAATTGTGACACAAAAGTCAGGTCATCTTTGGCATTAATTAGGTAACCTTCGTTTTCAGTGCGCAATTTTTTATCAAGTTTTCTAGATATTATTGATACTGTTGGTGACTCATGTAAAGCAGTAATAATTTCACTGTCACCAGCATCCAAATCAATGTAAGTCAACGATTTTTCCTTTTCGTAATACCTTCCGACTACATTCAAAACACATTTTACTAAATCATTTTCATGGTTTTCTTTTGTTGGAATGGCTGGATTACAATTTACTGTATATACCAAGAGAACAGAAATAAATAAAGCCAACATTTTCAGTTTTCAAAAGGTTGATTGATATACGTGTTTCTAATTTATTTCACAGAGTTATACTCGTATATACATGAAAGTTATGGTCATTTATCGTTTCTTGATTGTTTATTTTATCATTAGTCTGATAATATCTGAGCACATAGTCTAATAAATTATCATTTTAATAAAAAATAAGTCATAGGTACTTACATTGTTTTACTACTTATTTTAACCTTAAGGATTTGCTCTACATGTAAAGATGATGATGATTTGTTTGTGATGTGTCTGTGATGTATGATGCTAAAAATTCTAGGTAACGTATCTTTCTTGTGGCAAGTTCGCCGGGCTTCACAGCGTTGTTGGTTTGATTGAGCTTGCTTGTATTAAAAATTTCTTGTTAGGGTTAGTTCGAAGCACACTTTAATTCAAGAAGGTAATACAGATTTTCTATTTCGAATGATACATTTAATCCCACAAATAGGTATATTGTCAAATAATATCCCACAGTACGGAAAAATAAGTTAGTAGGTATACTACTCACTATAAATTAATATTGATATTGCTATCGTGAAATACTTATTTCCAAATTATGTTTTTGTAATAATTTAAACACTATTTACCTCTCTTGTCGTTTACACATTGTGGCGTTGTTGAGTAAACATAATTATTATTAAGGACAGTTTTATACAAAGATCAACTAACTATTAATTCCCTATCACTTAGTTTTTACAGAAGACAGTTCATTTATCATACAAAATAAATGGTTAACAATCCGTGGTCGAGTGGTCAAATACTCCTCTGACGTTACGGAGGTTCCGGGTTCGAATCCCGGTGAGGATCCGTCGAACAAATATCACTTTGTGTGACATTCCCCAGTTTGGTTAGGACATTGCAGGCTGAAACGCCTGATTGTTCGAAAAGAAAGATGATTCCGTGCTTCGGAAGGCACGTACTTAAAGACGTTGGTCCCGGCTACCATCTACGGATGTAGTCGTTATACGAGCTATCTCGGAAGCCTAAAGCGGCTAAACTATTCCTATACCAGGGTTCGTGAGGTAGGTTAAAATCGAAACCCACTCGACAAGCAAGCAAGCAATGTTTAGTTTGCCGTATTAAAACAAAACACATGAAATAGAACCTAAAAAAAAATATGAATACTACCGTGAATAAATTTGCTAACACCATTTTTTATTTCATTCTTTACCTTTTTAAATTGGCCTATGAACTGTCGCAAATTGACGTTTCAACTTCAACGTTGACGTTTCAAATGTTAACAGCACGAGAATATCTGGGGCGCGTTCAGTGGATTCGTACGAGTGCACTCGAGCGCGCTCTGGTGCGCGCTCTAACCGTTCCGTGGCTCGGTGAAATTTTACCCTGACAGCTGTCAGAACGTAGTTTCACCCGTTCCGTGGCTCAGAGCGAAACAACCAAACAACCGTCTAATGAGATGGTTAATTTTTACTCTGACAGCTATTTGACGTTTAAAGCTTGCAATTTATGTCAAAGTCAAAAGACTCAAAAAGCCCGCCATTTTGTTTCGTAGTTACTTTAGAATAATTTTGTTAAATTTGTATATCACAGACGTCTAATACGTCTGTAATGTATATAAAAGTAGAAAACAATTGAGACAGGAGAAGAATTTTCTCTCGTCAAATATTTGAGGTTATAAAAACAACTCGATCGTTCAGTGGCTCGGTTGCAACTCAAACGGGTTAAATTTTACCCAAACAACTACGCTCGAAGCCACAGAACGCACTCCAAGATGGTGTCAAACGCTACATAGCGAGCGATTGGCACCTTAGAGTAAAAATAGAAAATAAAATACTGGGAGGGATAGAGTACGCCTAATCGAGTATGAACCGTAAGCACGGATATGAACAGTCCGAATATCTTTAGCGCGTTCGTTTAGTATCAAATGGTTATCGGAGCTGATTGTTTATCCCGGTGAAAATAAGTAATTTAATAGGAGAACATTTTGAAACGTGCAGTGATAAGTTGCGAACATGACTCGAGGAAAAAATCCAAAAAGAAAAATGTTATTGATTTCACCGCTCATACAAAATCTGCTTACGCTTGACATAAAGGCAGCGAAGCGATGCGCGTGCCCTATGTTTAATTATTCTCTAAGATTGACACCTTCTCCAGGTCCTCGTGCGTCACGTTACGGAATAAGCCTGCAGAAGTTATTTTTATTAGCATTAATCTAACCTCTTTTCTAATAAGTATGTAAAAGGTACTTAGTTACTAGCTTTCCGCCGCGGCTTCGCCCGCGTTAACAGTTTTTCCCGTCGGGACGAGGCATTTTCCCGCGGTAAAAGGTAGCCCATGTTACTCAGGGTGAATGTAGCTTTCTAGTGGTGAAAGAATTTCTAAAATCGGTCAATAGTTTTTGAGTTTATTCATTACAAACATACATACACACACACACACACACACACACACACAATACAAAAATCTTTCCTCTTTATAATATTAGTATGCAGCGTGATTCTGATTACACAGGTTATTTTTTCTAATGTCTATTAGACGTTTTTGCTTATCTCAATAAAAAAACTCGAAAGAGGCAAAATCGTTTATTCAAGTTTCTGAAAATACTTTATGAACGAACAAATCCCGAATTCAACAAAAGAACCCAAACCTTTATATTAGCATATTAAATTAAATATAAGTAGGTATGTAGGTAGGTACTCGTAAGTTCCTACACAAAACTTAGCCTACAAAATTAAGTGCAAAAATCTGTGCATAAAACGGAGAAAGAACATCAGTAGTATGAACAGACAAATACTTATGTAATGTAAATTCATCGTTTTTTAAAGTAACGATGCAATAGTTACTTAAATACTACTATACTAACAATCCAATTTTATTTTGTAATGAAAAAGCTATGTGTTACTTCTATTCAAATACGTAATGATCCAAGAGATTTTGCCGATCATCGTTCCTTTTAAGTACTTCCAATATAAAGGAAAATGTTGCAAGTACAGTGCCCAACAATAACAAAACCCACGGCACTACGACGCGAGAATTGAATTCTGCATTGTAGGAATCGTGCGTCAGTTTGTTGTAATACTGCATATATTCGGCATGTTGGTCTATCAGACCATGTTCCCGCAGCCGAAGAGCGTGCAACTCCAATGCTGACATCAATGGAAACCCTTTGTAAAAGTAGAAAACAAAAATAGCTTTCATCAACGGGTTTTTTAAGCGATAAATTTCTGAACCTTTTGTACGGAATAATGCTGAGTTGAATTCGTAAACACTTTCACTAGCAATTGTGTATAGCTCATGCGATTTGCTAACTGTTTCCATACTGTGTGCAAATTCATGACATCCATTTTCGTCCGTTTCAATCGACATATTGGAATACACATTAAAAAATGTGGATACCTTTGGAATCACACAAGGTCTTAATTTGGCGTTGATTATATCTTGTTCTGTAGAAATTTGAAAGTCAAAGCTGGGGTGTGTAGTTAAGCTCATTAAAATCGACTGGTAGAAGGAGTTCATAAAAAATGCAAAGCTAATCCACGCGTTTAGAAATAATTTCACTGCAAACTTTTGGTTATATACACTAAAGCCGTGAAGAAAGAGAGTGTCCCACATCTTGAGCAACAATGCTACTATGTTTTTTGGTTTAATCACGACAATCAACAACCCCGTGCTTGATGCAAATGCTAAGAAAAACAAAATCCATACTGTGTGTTGAAATTCCAAATAGACATATTTCCAAGCAGGTACGTAATCAGATCTTTTAACAATATAGATCATTTGATCAGTGAAAGCTAAATGCTGATGTATGTAATTGAAAGCTTGAGCTCGAGTATGGGTGATCAATATTTTACCGAAAAGCCCATCAGTTGTAGCGTTTTCTAAGAACCTGAACCAACCAGTAGCTATCATATCATCATTAACGTCGGAGAAGTTTTCATCAGTGTCAATATATGTATAGTTCACTTTAAAGTGCTCTAGTCTACCTAGGATATCGAATATAAATTGCTCAGTTCCGGTACAGTATTTTTTTATAGCCAACTTACAAGAGCCTGGCTTTATGACAAATGGCGGCACGTGACTCACTGCTATGTTGAAAGTACAATTGCGTAAACTAGTAACAGCTTGCTTAAAAAAATTTGAGTCTCGAGGAGAAACACACGGCCCGTATGAAATAACTCTGTCGTAGTATCGCCCACATGCCAAATTTTTAAAAGGATCGTAAGTGTAAATATCTGCCTGATTTGTTCCATTGATTAATATGGCGTAGAAAACGTGTAATTTTAGTAATTCGTTAAATATTGCTTTAGTGTCCAAAAGCTGCTCTACAATTATAACAAATCTTGCAGAAGGAGTCCAGTCAGCTTCAAATCTCAGAATATTGAATTGTGACACAAAAGTCAGGTCATCTTTGGCATTAATTAGGTAACCTTCGTTGACAGTTCGCAATTTTTCATTCAGTTTTCTAGATATTATTGATACTGTTGGTGACTCATGTAAAGCAGGAAGAATTTCACTGTCATCAGCATCCAAATCAATGTAAGTCAATGATTTTTCTTTTTCATAATACTTTTCGACTATATTCAAAACACATTTCACTAAATCGTTTTCGTGGTTTGCTTTTGTTGGAAGAATGGCTGGATTACAATATACTTTACATATCAAGAGGACTAAAACAAAAACAGCCAGCATTTTCAATTGTCGAAAGGTATACGTGATTCTAATAATTTCTTTTCACAGAGTTATATTTATATGAGAGTTTTGGTCATTTATCATTTCTATATTGTTTATTTTATCGTTAGTCTGATTATATCTAAGCACATTGTCTTATAGATGATAATTTTAATAATAAAATGTCTGACATTGTTTAACTACTAGTGTTAAGATCTTGTGGAATTAATATTTGCTCTAGATATAAATACAATAATTTTAAAATTGCTTAATTATGTCTGTGTTTGTTTTTGTATTCAACCTAACCGTCTCGGTAACGTTTCTTTCTTGTGTCAAATTGAGTCGTATCAAGCTTCACCGGACTTGTAAGCATTGGCACGCATTGGCTCAATTGTGCTCCGCTGGCGTCGTACTTTTTCGACTCAAGTAGGTATAGGTCAATTAAAAAAAACAAAAAAAAAACCTATGAGATATTGTCAGATTTCTAATGCATTCGTAGGAACGTCACTTAAATTCATGAATGTTACATAGGTGTTTTAAGGTAGAATGACATTTAAATCCCAAAAGTACTTTGCCAAATAATATTTCACATTATGGAAAAATACTTAGTTTATTAATATTAAAATTCCCATCGTTAATTAATGCTTATTTCCAGAATGCAAACGCATTAGAAAAACTTCTAGCAGTTCAAACCAAACACTATAGTTTTTAAAACTTTCACGGTTGTACTAAATATCCCGTTTTAAATCTTAATAGTTCAAACACTATTTACATTTGGTCATCGTTTACACATTATGGCGTTGTTAAGTAAACGTATTTATTATTTAGGAAAGTTCCTTACTAAGGGCAACTATTAATTTATCTATAGGTAGTTTACTTACTTTACAATTTGGACAGTTCATTTATCTTACGAAATCAATGTTTAGTTTTCTGTATACAAAAAAACCACATCTAAAAGAGTTAAAAAAAAAACATATATAATACTGTGGACATATTCATTTAACTTAACATAAAACTTTTTTATTTCATTATAATATCCTACCTTTTAAATTGACCTATGATTTGTCTCAAAATTGACGTATCACGCTTCCCAAATACAACGACGATCAAATGTTAACTACGTAACAAGGAGTCGAACAGCATACGTCATTTGATACCATCTCGAGCTCGTCGTGCGATACGTAGTAAGCCTGCAGAAGTTGTTTTTATTAGCATCAATCTAACCTCTGTCTGTACTATTAGAGAGGAATCGTAGAAATTGCATTGAGTTACCTTCAATTCAAATCCAAAAAATACAAATACAAATATTCTAACCTTCGTTGACGGTGCGCAATAATTTATCTAGTACTAGATAGGTATTATTGATACTGTTGGTGACTCATGTAAAACGGTAATAATTTCTTAAAAGAAAATCGATCGTCGAGCAACAACACTAGTTGTCGGGGGCGATTAGAACGTCCCTACGGCGTGAGCAGTTCACGGTTCTCTATTCAAAAGTGGACGTTGCTCTGTGTGATTAATTTTATCAATAAATATACTGAACTAGTATCTTGTCTTTATTAGTTCAGGTTTTTCCTTTTCGGTAATAATATCCACCAAATCATTTACATGGTTTTCTTTAGTTGGAAGAATGGCCGGATTACAATTTATTTAGTCCAAGAGTTATACGTGTATGAATATGTATTATTAAAATATGTGTATAAGTATATTTATAGCTATTTATATAATATAATCCGGATATTATAAGCTAAGTGATTCTGTTTTTGCACACCCGCCATTTCTTCCAAAATGCTTGCTACTATCGCCCAATGGTTGCCTGGAAGAAATCGCTTAGAGCGATAAGGCCGCCATTTGCTTTCTCTCTTTATGTTCTACTTGTACTGTACATGTTCTTTTTATTTTGTGCAATAACGTATATTTTGAGTTTGAGTTTGAGTGGTTATAGTCAGGAATATAAGTAGAAAAATAAGTCTACAGTATGTTTAATCTTTATTATTAAATTAAAATTATTAGACACGTCTATTCACTACGTCAATTTGCCCCAAGGCGGAGTGAGAAGGGCTTATATCGCACTTACATCGATACATACTAAACTTACAAATCTGGGAAAACCTCGACTCAAACCTATATTCTGACTTTTCCAAATTGAGTAAAAAAACGAGATATTCTTGTGAAAATTGCACCAAATTCAGTATTATCATTTCAAATATGTCATACTAACATTCTTTACTACAGAATTTAGTTCTCTAAAAAACAATAGTTGGAGCTGTTAGTTTTTAAAACTCGCAAACGGAAGATCTTACCGAGGCTTTCTCGCTAATATTTAAACTACAGAACATTTCGCCGACCAATGATTCAAGTCCGCTGAAGCTTGATCCGTCGTACTTTTTCGACTCAAGAATAGGTCAATTAAAAAAAAAGCCGACCAATGATCGTGTTGAATTCATTACAAAAAGAAGGGTAAAGATTAAAAAAACGAAGGAATAACAAATACAGCCCAGACAAAGTCGGGGGCATCAGCTAGTCAATAATCAACAAAAAAAACAGTCACTACAACAGTCAACAGTCTTTCTTTTATTTCTGACACTATGTTAAGTGGCAAAAAATAATCCTTATGATGAAGCCTGTCGATCGGTATAATAAAACTACAGGGTATTTTTTTTCTCGTGTAGCGGGTTCGATTCCCAGTTCAACTACGTAATTATAAAAAAATGTATAAATGCAGTTTTAATATTTTTTTAAATTTAAATAAGGTCTTCTACTAGTAAAATTTTTATCTAGGTACAATATTTAAGGTACTTTCCCTCCATTTGGCATAGCCGTGGGACGCCTGTATATTGTTATCGCTAGACATTAATATAGTTATTATTACTCACCATTTATTTATTTATTATTTTTACAGAGTATGTTTCTGCCTTGCAGTCAATCATTCAAAGACTTTTAATTTACACTATGTCAGTTTAGCTAGGTGGACAAAAAAGGTTTTTGTATTACAAATACAACAGAATCTAAAAAAACCTTCCTTGTTGGCATGTTTCATTAATTTTGTTGCGAAACAATTAAAAAAAGGTTCAACAGAATGTGTGATAAAAAAAAGACTTGTTTTTTTGAAAATTTAAATAACTTTAATCTGTTTAAAACACTCGGGCACTCACACAAAACAAATACCACGGTCAATTTTAAATTCTAATAGTTATAACTTAAATATTGAATAAGCTGCCCAAACAATTTTTCACATATCATTTCTGCACAATCAATTTGGGTCGCCTGGTAGAAATTGCTACATAATGTACACTTTGTATACTTTTTGTGAATTTTACTCTACTGTTTTTTTTTCTAGTGTGCAATAAAGTATATTCTATTCTATTCTATTCTTGAGCCGTTCCAGATGAATTTGTTTATTCACCGCCCATGGCGTCGTTCCTACTCGTGTGTGCTCGTGTGTAAGGAGTCAAGGTCAAGGGATACGATACCCTGTGTGTAGGGCCTGTTCCTATTATGATATCTATGGCCTGGCCACAGCTTCGCGCGACCAGCAGCGCCAACTGCGAAGAGACCGCAGACTCCCACCCCCTTCGTTATTCGCTCGATGCTCTTCTCGCCGCCCCCGCCGCTAACGCCACTAACGCCGCCACCGCTGCTGCGACTAGCTGTGACTGCTTTATACAAATTGCCTACGTTTGTTTCCAGACAGGGGTACAGTGATCATAACTTAAGCAACTACAAATACTTATGATTAATTAATTAATTATAATCATATTTTTGCACTTTTCTTACGTCATATACCTTTTATTCAGGGTACGAGGTGAGGTGAGGTAGATTAACCCCAAAACTTAAAGAAAAAACGATAAGCATGCATACCTATTATTCCATATAACAAAAAACACCACGAATTGCATAATATTTTTAAACATAAAGCGTAGAGTTAAGTGTTAACAATTTGTAGGTATATGATATTTACAATAGATAATTATACGTATGTATGTACCTACTCATAAAGTTGATAAGTATTGAAAAAAAAACGACCAAGAAGACGACGACTAAATGCTCTTGCGCATCGGCACTACTGCAAAGAGAACTTCAGACCTCTCGTTCTTGAGAAAAGTGTTTTGTACGACGTAGCCAGACAGTGCACTGACTCTATAAGATTTATTCTTTCCTTTCGCGGTACAAAATCTTCAATAACATCTCCTTACAAAAATAATAACATAAATAATCAGTATCCTTGATCATTTCCTTATTAAATTAACACTAGGTTTGCGGTATAGAGGTTGCGGAGCAAGATCTGTCAAAATGGAAGAATATGCTGCGAATCCTATGTCTCTAACCAGTGATTACAGGATGTGATGATGAAGTAAGCATTAGTGTACGTATTTTGATCCTGAGTGATTAGGATTCCTATTCTGAATGTTAAAGATTTTCAACATCTTCAATATCTTTTTCGGATGTTTGATCAGATTTCTTTACTATCAGTTCCAATGTAAAAACAACTGTTGCGATTACACTACCAACTAGCAGCAAAACCCATGGGACCACAGCTCGAGACTTAAATTGTATTTTGTGTTTTTCGTAAACCAGAATATTATAATTCTGAATATGTTCAATATGTCTGTCAATTAGTCCATGTTCTCGCAATCTGAGAGCTTGCAACTCTAAAACTGGAATCCAAGGAAAACCTTTGTACAAGTAAATTGCAAAGATCACTTTTACTATAGGTCTTTTAAAGCGATAAATTTCTGAATCTTCCGCGCTGAATAATGGTGAATTGAATTCATAAATACTGTTAGTATTTACTGTGTACAAATTATAAGACTTGCTCACTTTTTTCATAATCTGTACAGTTTCCTGGCATTCATTTTTATTACTGTGTCCAATCGTCAAGTTTGTAAACACTTGCAAGTATTCAGCAAGTCCTGGTGACACACAAGGCTTTAATTTAGCATTGAACAAATCTTCTTCTGTAGAAATTTGATAGTCAGAGCTAGGATGTGTAGTAAAGCTCATTAAAATCGACTGGTAGAAAGAGTTGATGAAAAAAGCAAAACTAATCCACACAATTAGGAAAAATTTAACAGTAATTTTTTGGTTTTGAACACTAAAGCCATGAAGAAAGAGACTGTCCCACATCTGGAGTACTACAGCTACTTTGTTTTTTGGTTTAGTCATGAAAATCAACAACGCTGTGCTTGATACGAATGCTAAAATAATTATAATCCATACTATATTCTGAAATTCTAAGTACGCGTATTTCCAATTGGGTACGTAACCAGATTTTTTAACTATGTAAATCATTTCGTCAGTAAATGATAAATGTTGGTATATGTAACTGAATGCTTGAGCTCGAACGTTGGTAAGTAATGTTATACCAAATAACCCATCTGTTATATTATTTTGGATCATTTTAAAAGAACCATTAGCCTTCATATTCTCATTTACATCAGAAAAATTTTCAGCAAAGTTAACATACGAATAGTTTACTTTGAAATGGTTAATTTTACTTAATATGTCAAAAATGAATTGCTCAATTCCCGTACAGTATTCTTTGACCTCTAACTCGCATAGGTCAGGTTTTATCACAAATGGTGGAAAATGGCTAACTGCTATGTTAATAATACAATTGTCCATACCCTTCACATCGCGTTTAACAAAAATTGAATCCTCAAGGGAAGCACACGGCCCATGCGAAACAACTCCGTTAAAATATCGTCCACACGCAAAGTTTTGGAAAGGATTGTAAGTATAAATATCTGCTCGCTTCGTTCCATTTATCACTATAACGTGGTAAACATGTAACTTCAGTAATTCATTGAATATTGATTTAGTATCAGAGAGTTGTTCTATAATTACAACAAATTTTGCTGTGGGAGTCCAGTTGGCTTCTTTACTTATAAAATCAAACTGTGATACGAAGCTCATGTCATCTTTCGCGTTAATTATGTATCCTTCATTTGTGGTGCGCATCTGATGGCCCAGTGTTCTAGAACTTCTAGATATAATTGACACTGACTGCAAATTATGTAGAGTAGTAAGAATTTGACTATCGTTTACATTTAAACCAACGTAAGTCAACGATTTTTCAATATCGTAGTACTTTTCAACGACGTTTATTACACATTCCATCAAATCAATTTTTTCAACTTCATCCTTTGGGAGACTAATTGAAGTACAATAAATTCTGTGCAACATAAGGAATGAGACCAAAACGACCAACATTTTAGATTTTTTATAAAAGAGTGGGTGTTTATACATAATTGTAAGTCTAGAGATCATTAATCACTTCTATTTTATTTATTTTATCTTTTATTTAATTATGCCTACAGACAATATCTTCTGAATAATTTTTGTTCATACAAACTATACCCAATGGATTATGATCTAATAAAATACAAATAAATTATTCTTTATTTCGAAAAATAAGAAGGCCAGTTAACTATATAACTACATTACAACGCTTCGAAACAAAAGAAGAAGTATATAATTTGATAGAAATGTATTTCTATCATAATAAATAATATATGTAATTTATTCGACACTCATATTTCAAACAAAATTATAAAGTGAGTATAGGTACTTGACCGCCTACCTATTAACTTAATCCTTATATTTAACTAGCGACCCGCCCCGGCTCCGCACGGGAAAATGGTTATTGTGGGTTATCCTTCAGTATATTATGCATGTATTATACATATAAACTTTCCTCTTGAATCACTCTATCTATTAAAAAAAACCGCATCAAAATCCGTTGCGTAGTTTTAAAGATTTAAGCGTACAAAGGGACATAGGGACATAGGGACATAGGGACATAGGGACAGAGAAAGCGACTTTATTTTATACTATGTAGTGACTATATATGTAAGCTGTCCACCCACGGCTACGCCCGCGGTTTTTTTTTTTCCTGTGGTAAAAAGTATGTTAGATGTCGTCCGGGGATATAAGGTACCACCATACATAATTTCACTTAAATCGGTCCAACGGTTCCAGAGATTAGCGTGTACAAACATACAGACCTACAGACAGAAGGATTTTTTTTTCTATTCTTAATAATAACTTCTATTTTTGTGTTCAATGCTATTCTGTAAAAACAAAATCGAAAGTCACGCGTGAATTCGCAAGTGAGATTATGATTTGGTATTCTGTAACTTATGTAGTGCGATGCTAGCGCCTCCACGTGAGAGTGGCGGCGAGATGAACTGTTTCAAGTGAGATTTTGACGTTTCCTAATAAAGTACCTATTACACTGTATTGTACAATACCTATGTAATTTATTTTGAATTTAAATTTTCAAAGTATTACTTCCTAGCTTCCCGCCACGGCTCTGCCCGGGTTAACAGTTTTTCCTGTGGGAAAGAGGAATTTAGTCTATGTTAGCGGGGGATAGTATAGCTTCCCAACAGGAAAAGAATTTTTGAAATCGGATTAGTAGTTTTGGAGCTTATTCAATACAAATTAAACAAACAAATAATAACATTTTTTCTTTTTAATATTAGCATAGATAATTTCAATTTTAGTAGGAATCATTTTTAGAGGTACATTATAACATTAACTTACTGAATATCTTTATATAAATAAAAGTTAAAATTATTTTCCATATTTTTTATTAATATAATTAACGTAGTATATTCCAAAATATTGTGTAGTCTAAAAGGCCTTTTAAAACTCATCTTTCGACTCATCTTTCACTTCGATCGTAAACTCACATGTATGTATTTCGGTATTCTGTAACTTCTAACAAGCTCAAGCGATGTGAGGTGAAAATCAAAAACTTTGACAAGTTCTAGTGATGCGGTTAATCTTTGCGCTTTTAAAATCGATGTGTCATTCTAATTTTATTCGTCTAGTTACAAAGTTTTCGGCTTAATATTATATCTTAGTATAATATACAATAATCATTGAGCTACAGTCAATGTTTTTAGAAATAAAATATAAAAAATTACATCGTTTTTATGGAAAGAGTTTTAAACTTTGAGATTTAAACATCAATCATGTTGCCTCTCCTTGTAGTAAAAAAAGTTTGAAACGTCGACTTGAAGGGTGATGAAGTGTTTTTTTTTGTGTTATTTAATTTCAAATTCATTGCGATATTTGAATTAAACGTAAGTATTTTAAGTTTTTTACAAGTGCATTATTACTATAGTTATCAAATAGCAGTGTCGTCATTAATAAAAAATAATTGTAAATTATAGCATGGAGTCGCGCTCTACGCACCCCTCAGCCGCGCAAGTTGAGACCTTGATCCAATTTTTGGAAGCCAACCACTACCTGGCTAAGGGCTACTCAAGGAATTCGGGAGCGAAAAGACGTTCCAATTTAAAATGGGAGGCTCTGAAAAAAAAACTGAATAGTGTTTGTGGATCGATCAAAACCAAACAAAAATGGATAAAGGTATGAGAGAGAAGTTTATTTTTCTTATTATACGCTTTTTGTGGCTGAAAATTTTTGTCTAATTATTTCTTTTCTGCAATTAATAAATGTGGTTTGTTTCAACTTTAAGACAGTATTAGACTGATAAAAAAATGCAGTTTATTAAAAAATCCGCAGCTAGAAATGCTGCTCGCCGTAGAATTGGTGGTGTGCTGGAGGTTGTGCCTAAAATAAAATAAGATACGTTGGACGTGTTGGTCCACTTCTAAGCCAGGAACAATACAAATAAGTAAAAAGCAAAGTAGTATTACACATTGTTAATTTATTTAATTTCAGAGCCACGCAGTCGCAGAAGAGGGCTTATTCGGTCTCCTCCATCCCAGCGCCGCCGGTCTCATTTTGAGAGCCTTACCGAGAAATTTCTCAGGGTGGAGGAACAGCGCTTGGAACTGGACCGTCGTCTCATAGTGGTTTTAGAGCAATCTGGCGAGCGAGAACGCTTGACAGCGCAAGCGAATATAGTACTGGGAGAAGGCCTAAAGGCTCTTGCCGAAGCTATTAATTCTAGGCAATAAAGTGTTGTTTAATATTATAATGTACAATATTATTATAAGTTAGAACCTAGAGCGCCATACTCATTTATTTGTACAAGAAGACAGCGAAATCGACCTTTCAGTACTGAAAAGGTCCTTTTAACAGTATTTCGCGCTGTTGCATTTAGTTTGTTATAATATCCATCAGGAGTATTTTCCTCAGCTCCAAGAACTGGAGTCATCATGTATGTTCGTTGTGCGTACCCAGAATCCCCTGTAATGTATAAAGTAGACATTTGTTTCTGAATAATGTTAAATAATTTTCATTTATAATTATTAAAATAATTATTTACCTAACAGATATACAACTTCATCAGAGTTTGTCAGGTCCTCCAAATGGTTTTTTAATAGGCTGTTATTAAATATAAAGCTGTCATGACTAGCACCACAGAGGCATCGACATGCAGTATATTTAAATCAGCATCAACAATCTGTAACAAATAAAATAACATTAAGCTTTCCGCCCCGCGGCTCCGCCCGCGTTAATAATTTTTCCCCGTATGGATGAGGTACTTTCTCGCACCAAAAGATAGCCTATTTGTTGTTCAAAAGTATAAGCTATATTTTTGTAAAGTTTCATCAAAGTCCATTCAGTAGTTTTTTCGTGAAAGAGTAACAAAGATCCATCCATACATAGATCCTCACAAACTTTCGTGTTTATTATTTTATTAGGATAGGATAGGATATCACTAAATGTTGTAGTATTAAGTTTATATATGTAAATATTAAATTCTTTGATAATAAACTTGTTGTTGTGTTTGTTCTTACTATACAATTTACTTACCACTTGAACATTCCATGCATGAGTGACGCATAATTTTCCCAAACATCGTCATTCTGCCATCATTAGAAGTGTGCTACATAGAAAACCGACCCCCTCTTAGTAACAGCAACTAAGAAAAGGGGGTCAATTGTCCATGCAAATGACCGTACAATAGCGTTACGTGCCCGACACAGTGAATGAATGTACTGTGAACGTACCCTTGCGGCAATAAAATCTTTCTTCATCATCTTTAGGTCTCACAAGGGTTACAAATGTTAATGCACATAGTAACTGAAATAAAATTTGTAATATATTTTTACATTGAAAATTTAATTTTCTTCATTATCGTGTAGGTATTACCTACTTAACAGGCATAACAAGCAAACCTTGATCCTTGTGGATAATCTTTTTCCTTTTCGCCTTGTTTCTCTTAGTAAAGGCGCTATATCATTTTCTACTTGTTCAATTAGATATTCGGTGAGACGATAAACATCGACATATTCATCCGCCCTGGCAAATAGAACAAGGTTTCGCAGGATTTGCGCTTGCCGACGACTCCTTGAAATATCTATTTTGTAAGCTTCCTTTAATAAGCAAATCTTAGAAAATGAACGAGCCATCTAAAACAATCGCAAACTTAAATTAAAATTATAATTATAATTTAACTATAACTTCGTATTGTTTTCTGCACTTATTTCTTGATATTTTACGATGCTTACCGAAGCTTTCTTCCCAAATTTATAACAAACACACAAATTAATCTTCTTTCACATCTAAATCCGTAACAACAAAGTTGGTGAGAATTTTGACATGTAAAATCGAAAGTGAGTTGCGATGTGAAACGTGAGATGAGGGCGAAATCCTTACAGAATACCATTTAACGTCAAAAATCTCACTTGAAATAGTTCATTTCGCCGCCACTTTCACGCGGTGGCGCTAATATCGATCTACAGAAACAAACTTTATTAACTACACGGATAGGCAAAATGTTTGATGTTTATACATCCAAGTTTTAAATTTTTCCAAAAAACTATGGACATTTTTACATTTTATTACTTAACTTGCTTTCCGCCGCGGCTCCGCCCGCGTTAATAGTTTTTCCCGTGGGAATGAGGTATTTTCCCGCGGTAAAAGTTAGCCTATATTCTTCCGCAAGGTCTATTCTATCTTTGTGCCAACTCCGCCCGCTTACAGTGCAAGTTAAATAAAAGCTTTTAAAAACATTGACTCTTGCTCAATGATTGTATTTAAATATAATATTAAGCCGAAGAGTGTCTAATTAGACGAACAAAATGAGATTAACACATCGATTTAAAAACGCAAAGATTTACCACATCTCTAGGTCCCGCCAAAGTTTTCGATTATCACCTCACTTATCACTTGAGCTTACAGAATACGAAAAACCGTACGTGCGAATTTACGATCGAAGTGACTGTGAAAATCGAAGTGAAAAGTGAGATGAGTTTTAAATTTTACAGAATAGCATTGCAGCTCACTCCCTTCATCACCTACAATCACTTTTTTGGAAAACAAATCAATGTACAGACACGCCGATTCTTCAGTTTTATTGTAAGTAGATAGATAGATGACTCCGAGAATAATTTAGTCTGTCTATTGTTTTCATGTCATGTGTGAAAAAATAACTAACAGGAATATTAAAATTAAATTTGAAATCTCAGGCTGTTTTCTTAGCATGATTTTTTTATACTATAGCATATAAAAAAAGGAAAGTACAAAAGATGCGATCCTGTGGAGTTTCTTCGGCGGCTTGCGTGCGCAGAGCACACACATTGCGCAATCAATTTTAGATTGTGTGATCACTTTTTTTATTGCTTAGACTTGAACATTCGTTTGAAACGAGAGCCGGTCTTGTTTTGAGCAAAGCTTCTTATATGACGTCATTAAGTGTTCTAATGGAACCTATAATGAATAAATAAATTTTGAATTTTGAATGCTTGTGGAACTTCCCGAAGATAAAGAACATTGTTTTTATTTTTCCCCTTATCATATAATTCAGTCGAGTCAAAAAGGTCAATTTGTATGAAAGGTGGAAAAATTAAGTGTAACTTAAAAATATTTTCTTTCGATTTGTTCAGTTTCAAAAGTCTCCTCCTTTCAAAAGTCTATTAGTGGGTTGCAGAATTGTACGGCCTAAAAGTACCTAAATCTAGCATTAAAAAACTGGTCGATCTTCCTTTACATTACACTATCAACGTCATAATTCATAATCGAGAGAGAAATATGTGTTATATAATTATATATTGATGCTGCTGATGTAAGGTGTACTGTAATGATAAAACAATATAATTAAATAGCATGTAAAAACAATAAGAATCAGACATAATTATACCATGTTTCATTATCCATTACAGTAAAAAATAAAGCTCTTCATTTTCGATTCGTTCAAATATTTTATTCTATCACAGGGCACAGTGTTGTACCATTTTGTTTGAGTATTTCCCTAAGCTTCGTATTATTTTCACGCTTGCTCTTCGCTTTCAAGTAGTTTTGACGCAAATCCCGCGTCAAGTGTCGGCTTTCTTTGGTTTTTCGTGATAAGTGCTGCCATCTTGTTATATTATGTAGTGTTTCTGCTCAGACTGTCGTAAAAAATGTATGTGGATGTGGAATACAAAATCCTTACTAATATTATAAAAGCGTAACTGTCTATCTGTCAGTTTGTTACGCTTTTACGGCAAAACACTCAACCAATTTTGATAAAACTTTGTACAAAGATAGAATAGACTTTAGGAAACGACAAAGGCTGTACCTTTTATTGGGAGAAAATGCCTCTTTTCCACGGGAAAATCTGTTAAAGCGGGCGGAGCGGGACGAAAAACTAGTATAAAAAAATAAAAAAATAAGGATCAATGTTTATGTATGTGTATGCATAAATTATATGGTTAAACTATTAATTTGGAAATCAATAACTGTACTGTAACCTTCTTTTATAATTAAAGTGCAGGCTTCAAATAATTTTTAAAGTGAAACTTACATTTTCTTCCTTATTATGTTAAAAATTCAATGGAGATTTGGAGGAGGTTGCTTTCGTTTAGTATAATATTCATGTCTCTAATTTATAATAATAAAGGAAAGTTAAACAAAAATCTATGTAATAAAACATAGAAAAAAATGCTAAAAACCGATTCAGGGGGATATAAGAAGCGATATAGAACAAATCCAGATTTTTTAAATTTTTTTGTTTCTTGTTTGTACGGACTAATCTCTGAAACTGTTGGACGGATTTGAATGCAATTTTGCATGCTGGTACCTTATATTTCCGGTCAACATCTTAGATACTATTGATCCCGAAAAATTGAAAAGTTCCCGTGGGGTTGGTTTGAGTTTATTCACACAAACACACACACACACACACACAAATACAAATCTTTCCTCTTTATAATATTACTATACTATACATATAGATAAAACACAAACTATTATTTTTTAAATTGGTAAAAAGTTGTTGTTACTGGTGGTTTTCAGAAAAATAAATTAATAAATAAATACCAAAAGGTTTAAGTTGTTTTGGTTTTGTAACTTAATTGTTTTAACAGATTTAATTAAAATACAGATAGACCTCTATTAGGTTTAAATATACGTTCTTAGATAAGGTGTAAAGGTATATAATATATTCCTACATAATATATACCTACCTATATATACCTATATATTATATACCTTTACACCTTATCTAAGTACCTTTTATAGAAAATTGTATAGAAACTAGCACACGCGGTTGGACATTCGCACTACGAAATTCACCCCTAGCGCTGCGGAATACGGGTGCTCGCAAGGTCAATATGTCCAGCTACATGTGCTGGCTACTGTACATATAATAATATGAACTTCTAGTCCAACAATACAACACGTTAAATCAAAACATAAAAGTAAGATTCACTTATTTAATATTGATATTAATAAAGCTAAAAGATAACCTGTTGGTAAATAATTGAGTAGCATATTGCTTAAAAGATGGTCAGCCAGTTTTATTTACTCGCTTTCGTAAATTTTCCCTTAGTAAAGTATATTCTATGACTTTCCTCGTGATATCATTTATCGCCCTGCTATTATTTATTTGTTTACTTTGTTTTGTTCCCGTGGTAGAGAAATATTTTCTCGCAGTAAACGTAGCCTATTTAAACCTAACCTAACCTAACTATCTTCAAAATATAATATTCATACAGCAGAACAAAATTGTATAATTATCTATTTCATTTTTTAACAAACCAACAATTTTACTGATATATTTATTCATTATTATTACACAAGTTTTTTACTTTTGCTTTACTTAGGTACACACACAAAGAACCTAACCGTCCTAGTACGGCCTACGGCCAACGTTCAATGTGAATGGGTACACTCATTATTATCGGTATTGTAATAATATGTAGGTATTATAATTATGTATCGTTCTCCTTGTTATAATTTTTGATAAATTACTAACAGCTTAGGTTCACACATACGAGTATCATACAAATAGTGTAAGTACGTGTTTATAAAATTGTCTCTTACTCGTAATACTACTCTGTAAAATACCAACTTTCTCTCTATACAATTTCCGAAATTTCATTAATTTATCTTTACGGCATCCAACCACTGTTGTAGACATCACTCGTTTCAGGTTTATTGTTTCTTAATATTTCTAATATAAAAGAAAATGTTGCAATAACACAACCAACTATTAGAAGGGCCCATGGTACTGCAATTCTTGCCTTAAATTCTCTTCCGGCGCCCTTTTCGTATATGGTCTTCTTACTGAAAAAGCGAATATTTTTCGCGTATTGATCAATCAAACCATTTTCCCGCAACCGAAGAGCGTGCATCTCCAACTTTCCCATTCTAGGAAAACCTTTGTACAAATAAAGAGCATAAATTGCATTCATCATAGGCTTTTTCAAACGATATATTTTAGTATGTTCTGAATCAAACAAAGCAGAATTGTAATTATAAATGTTCTCCGTTGTAATCGCGTACACATCATAGGATTTGCTAACTATTTCCATCCCTGATAACAGTTGTTGACAACCATTTACATCATCTTCAAACCTCATCTCGGCGAAAGATTTTAAAAAGTATTTTAAAGCTGGCAATACGCAAGGCCTTATCTTCGCATTCACTAGATCCTCTTCAGTAGAAATTTGAAAATCTTCACTTGGATGTGTAGTCAAACTCATAAGACTAGACTGGTAGAAGGAGTTGATGAGAAATGCAAAATATATCCAAATAGTCAAAAAGAACTTTATGGTAAATTTTTGCTCGTAAATACTGAATCCGTGTAGAAAAAATGTGTCCCATATTTTCAGTAACAATGCGATCTTGTTTATCGGTTTAACAATGAATAATAAGAAAGCAGTACTTAGTGCGAATGTAATAAAAATCATTATCCATACAGTGCTCTGAAATTCCAAATAAAGACATTTCCAGGCGGGAACAAGGTTGGCTTTTTTGACTACGTATACGAATTGATCCGTAAAAGCCATGTGCTGATAAATATAATTGAAGGCTTGAGCTCTCACATTGGACAAGAATGTGAAGCCGAGTAATCCTTCAGTTTGGTTTGATTGTATCAAGTTGAACGAACCAATGGCCGTCATATTTTCATCTATAATGGAGAATTTTTCTGCAAAGTCGCTAAAAGTGTAGTTTACGATAAGATGTTCTCTTTCACTGATAATATTAAATGCGTATTGCTCGATTCCAAAACAGTATTTCTTTACTTTTGACTTGCATAGATCAGGCTGAATTGTAAACGGGGGCAAGTGACTTACTGCCATGTTAATGGTACAATTACGAAAGTCAACATTAATTATTTTTGGAAAAAAGTTAGACACCAATGGTGAGGCACATGTCCCAAACGAAATTATCCTCTCATAATATTTTCCACACGCAGACTTTTCGTAAGGATTGTAGGTATATATATTAGCTTGGTTAGTTCCATTTATCAGTAAAACGTGGATAATATGCAAACTTAGTAATTGATTAAATATTTTATCGATTTCAGTGAGGTTCTCCATAACGATTACGAATCTTGCAGTGGGATTCCATTCAGGCTCCCTCTTTAGACAATCAAAATATGCCTTAAAAAGTGCAAAATTCTTAGCATTGATTAAGTATCCCGTATTCATGACGTTTACTTTCCTTTCAGGTTTTCTTGTTACAATTTTTATGGTTGGTACTATATGAAGAGCTTGTATGATGTCATCATTGTCAGCTTCCAAATCGATGTAGGTCAGAGTATCCACGAAGTATTTTTCAACTATTTCTTTAACACATTTCGCCAAGACATTCTCATTGTTTTCCGTTTTTGGAAGAATGGTTATAAAACCATTTGTTTTACAAATCATTAACAATAACACCAATACAACCATCATTATGAAATTTGAAAGAGAATATGGCTCTATTAGTAGTTTTACTACTATGAAAATGAGTAATTAGTGGTGATCAACCATTATTTTCCTTTAACATTTTACGTAAATCATATTTTCGATAACATCAAAACACGATGTTTAATTACAATATCAAATAAAGCACCCTAACACTGGCCACAAGATTAAACGACCGCTATTATTATATTCTAAGAATATAACGTTAATTTATCATTCATTACATTACAGATTCATGCCTCAGCAAAAGCAATATTATTAAAAATTATCTTACCTTGTATTGAACAAGGGTTGTAGTAGTTATCTGTAAGTTTTCACACCATTCCTCTATTTTAGTAAGTACAAAAATAGTTCAACTTGATATTATCTAGAACTTCGTAAACTTCACTGTACTTTCACATTATACAGTTATACTAATCCACAAAGATTAAAAATTATTACCATGTTAGTAGTATATAAATACTTTTGAAATTAGAACGTTATATATTTTTAAACTTTTTTGGCGCGTTCGAGTGGCTAAAGTCGCTAGCCAGTGCGTGCGAAAATAGGGCGCTTGTGCCGTGCAAACCAGAGCGCTGACGGAGCAACACTGCTCACAGATTCTGGTGTTCTCGTACGGGTGTCGGGACTCTCGGAAAAATTAATAATCTGTGTCTCGGTGCCGTTCGCGACCAGTGGGAAACTATTTTTATTACTTACAAATAATGTACATGGTTCAAGGATTTCTGTTTTTGCTTATCGTGTCGATATCTACATGATTAGCGAAAGAAAAAAATTTTTTTAGGTTAACCTAAAATAAAAAAAAATCTAATCTATCTATCTATCTTTCGATTGTGACACGTGGCGTACCAGAGGAGAAATAAATTATTAACGATCCTAGTAATATTTTAAACGTGAAAGTTCAGGATGGATGGATGGATGTTTCTTACTCTTTCACTCAAATACTACTGAATGCATTTTAATGAAACTTTACAATAATGTAAGTAACTGATAGATCAGAATATCATATGGGCTACAAAAATGGAAAATCCCTCATTCCCACGGGTAAAACTCTTAGCGCGAGCGGAATCGCGGGGCGGAAAGCTAGTACCTACCTACATACTATAAATATCACTACATAGTCACTACATAGTATAAAATAAAGTCGCTTTCTCCGTCCCTATGTCCCTATGTCCCTATGTCCCTATGTCCCTATGTCCCTTTGTACGCTTAAATCTTTAAAACTACGCAACGGATTTTGATGCGGTTTTTTTTAATAGATAGAGTGATTCAAGAGGAAGGTTTATATGTATAATACATGCATAATATACTGAAGGATAACCCACAATAACCATTTTCCCGTGCGGAGCCGGGGCGGGTCGCTAGTATAAAATAAAGTCGCTTTCTCTGTCCCTATGTCCCTCCCTTTGT